>JASCZW010001132.1:0-102225 GCA_034211315.2 Aedes japonicus
ATATTTAGTGCGGCTTTAATGTGATGAAAGAGCACATATATCATCACGTTAAAGCCGAAAACAAACTCATGATTTGAAAATATTGGAAAATAAATCTACCTGAGTATGATTGGTAGAAATTGTAATATGGCAAATGAAGAATTTACTTTAGAAAATATAAACAAGGTAATCGTGAAAACATTGAAAACTGTTTAGTCCAGTTGGGTAGATACAGTTTCTGTATGGAATGATAATCTTCGGTCTGTTTGGACCCATTTTTAACAAAAATAATAATTAACTGTGTAACATTTTTTAGACCCTATTTGACATTTAACAGTTACACCTTACAAGCAGTGTTTAATTCGTACGATTTTTTGGTTCATGCTCGCATATTCGATAATCGCAATTAACAAAAAAATACATTGTTTTGACCTTGTGCCAAAATGACGCCCATCCGTAGCCATCCGCAGCTGGATTCTCGTTTTGCAGATAGTATAGACCCCAAACTAAACTGTGATGGTGGTCTCTTGAGACTGATCGGCCCTGCTCGTTAGATATAGTCCAAGTTAGGCAAAAAAAAAACATTTTTTTCAATAACTGCCCATTTTTTACTAACTTTAATTAACCGTGCAACTTTACCAGCATATTCATTTTAAAGACAATTACCTTTCCAACGATGTATTGAATAAAAAAATTGGACAGTTATTCGCTGAGAAAATTGCATTTGTTTGAAATGATTTTTTTTCTAAAATTTCCACAATTTTCCTAAGTCTGATGTCTGTGGCGTAATGAGTTTTCATCACAGAGGGCTGAAATTGTGGGAATCTGGGTTTGAAATATCCGGCTATCAAATAGTTTACAAGACACGTCATTCAAAGCAAGTTAATTTTTTGATATTTGACCACCACCTTCCCCATAGTGCACTCGGTGATTTGTTTTCTACTGCCAGCTGCACCCCGGGGTGAAGAAATTGTTCACCGGATATTCTGCTCCGGCATTTATAAAATCCTCTTCCTCTTTTAGAAAGGCGAGAGGCTCGAACGGAAACCTGATTCCGGCCACCCATCAGTACTGCGCGACCGCAAAGTGCAGCAGAAACTGAAGAGCTAGACCGTGGGCTAGGTGGCTTCATCGTTTCGCGCGTTGGGTGCACGGTGAAGAAGCATCTGGATAAGATGGACGTTGTCATCTGGTGGCGTCAATCTCTCATTCCCAGCAATCACTCAGAACGAGCTGATAAAGTTTGTGAAAAACGTATTTTCGGCAAAGCGCGATGACTTGGTCATAATGAATGACAAAGCTCACTAGACGACAAAGGTTGCTAGGAGACCAGTTACATCCTCCACCAAGGAAGTAAGCATTGTCGTAACTTTCGAGAATTTGCTTGATGTTTGAAGGCCGCTTGCTCGTCATTTTATTATCCTCAAGGAAAAATAAACGTCCGTACGCGGCAATGCTTGTCAGGAGAATGAATCGGAAAATTTTGTGTAACCTAGTTACATACTTGCTTTCCAAAATTATCTTAGCCGCCAATATGAACTCGTAACTAGACAAACCAAACAATCAAACGATCGAGCGAGCGAGCGAACGCTTCATCCACACCATAGCTACATGTGATCGTACCGTTTTGTTTATGTTATGTTCGCATTTTGCTCAACGCAAAACAGACCAATCTGAAATGACAGATCCAAAAGACAGCGTTTACCAAAGATCAAAGATTGTAACTGAGGCGAATGAAATAATACTAATTACAGGTAAGTAGGTTTTAATATGAATAATATTTTTTTGTTTTCTAATTGCAGGTCTGCTCTACCACAAGCATTAACGTCAAATACATCTTCCACATCAAGTTCCCGAAAAGGACATAGCTAAACCTCTATTCTGTTCATTTAACTTTACGGTTAATGAGCATGAGCATATTGATCACCCGTGGTTTGCTACTTCGTTATTGATCGAGACCAGCTGAAATTGCACAGAGAACCAACAGAATGTCACCTGGGAGTAGTGAATCATTCTCAATGTGCAATTCCTGGTGGTCTCAGTTTTTGGATCAATACCGACGCTGGCCACGCCCGTGTAGATCAATTAGAGAAGGGAAGGAATGTTGGTTGGATGCTTGTTGCTGCAAGAGGCCGTATATACTACTGCACTCCCACAAGTATCTCAGGGAAGGAGTTTGTTAGAGGGAAAGGGTTTGTTTGTAGGTCCATCTTGGTAAATGGTGATTATAAGTCCGTTTTTTAATTGTTTAGTCGTTTTCGATTTACTCTCCTATCAGCCGGCTGACTAGAGATGTGTAATGAACTTATTTAGGTTTGAATGCTGATTTAAACCAACAGTAACGATGCTATTGGGGACACGACTTCGGGAACGCTTTTTGTTGTGTAGAGAAATTAGAACACACTTGTTTTGGATCGTCATAACTTCACACATTTCACTAGTTTTAGAATAAATGACACCCTGACCAAAAATCGGGTTCAATTCGAAAAAGTTTATTTTTATTTTGATACAGGAGTCATGCGTCAAGTCGAAATTTTGTGTAATGACAAATTGAAATTAACAATTGAATGTCAATGTTTTCTTTGAACAATTTTATACCTTGTCAATGGAATGTCGTGTCATCTCAATACATTGAAGCGTAATTTGAAATATTTAGTATTATAACGCTTTAAGATCAACATTATAATAAAAGCTATTTCCTATGGCTGAGCATGATTATGAATAGTATGGGTGGAGATCATACTGAAGTTCGATATATACATACACTTGCAAAAAAAAGACACATTCCAGGCACATTCCGTTGAGACATTCACTGGTTAATCTCTCAGCTACACTGGAAATAAAATTTTGTTCATATTTCGAAATCGATCAAATGAAGTTCATATTTCGAACGAAATTGATTTGTACTAAAGGCGCAGAGAACAGAAATCCAAGCTGGAGTGCCCACCGTGTGTAAATTTCTGAAACTGCCATTTTAAAATAACAGCTCGTTTCCGTCAGTTTTGGTGAATCCACCTTGAGATTTGATAGCCTGTCAATTTGAGTTTGGTGAAACCTAGACTAGGCGGCGTTGTTTTTCCAACGGTTTGCTTTTAATGGTTTACACAGTATATTGGAGAGAAAATGTTCGAGCCTGGATGTCTGTTCTCTGTGCTAAAGGCTATCTAAAAGTAAATTGGTACGCCTCTCGAGCGCCGCTTGCAAAGCTCTAGTGTTGGGAATCGAGAATCTTTGACAATGGTTTGTCTACACTTCTATAGCAAACAACTGGAGCAAGTTTGATCAAAGTAGTCGATCGCGTTCATAAGTAACAGCAAATGGAACTCGAAAGAAGAGAAAATATTGTGCACAAACACCTGGAAATCCGGAGTGGTCTGGTTCCAAGCGGGCTAAAGCGCTGAAGATGTCGAAAAAAATAGTTTGTCGAATGCTCAAAACCTACAAGGAAACTCTGGTGTGGAAAGGAATCAGCGGACCTACGAAAAAGGTGCGCTAAAGTCAACCCCGGTCTTTCGATCCGAGATGTGGCCAGAAGGTACAACGTCAACTTTCAACCGGAGTGGAACATTCTTGCCAGGGAAGGCTACAATTCGTTCAAAGCCAGTGAAAATCTGAACCGGCACATGAAGCAGAATTCCGTGGCCAAAAAGCGTGCTAGACTCTTGTACGACCGTGTGTTGACGAAACACAAGCGCTGCAGTTTGATCGATGACGAAATATACGTCAAACTCGATTTTAAGCAGCTTCCCGGTCAAAAGTTTTACATCGCGACTGGACGTTGGGATGTGCTGGAAAGATTTGTGTTGGCCGACAAGTTCGCGCAGAAAGCCATAATCATCCGCAAGAATAGGGGTAAAGTCATCTTTTGGCCAGATTGGGCCAGCTGCGTCTACTCCAAGGTGGATCTGGAGTGGTATGCTGCCAAAAAGATCGATTTTGTCCTCAAGCTAATGAATCATCCGGATCGCCCGAAATTTGGACCTATCGAATAAATACTGGGCAATTTCAAAGCAGCGACTTCGACGAAGTGGCGGGGCGGTCAAGGACATTCAACAAATGCGAGCAAAATGGAATAAATGCGCTGATTCCGTGTCCATTGCCACTGTGCAGCGCTGATGGGCTCCATCAGGAGGAACGTTAGAGATTTCGTTTGAACTGGGGAAATGAAACTTTGAAGTTTTGATTAAAGTACTGTAAAGCAACCATTAATGGACTTTTTCAACTTATTGAATCTTTAATTACAGGTCTTTTTGCGCGTACCAATTTACTTTTAGTGAGTTTTTACTAAATCTGGCGCATTCAATGCCACATTGTTTGAAAAAAAAATGTAAAGAACTCCGACAACTTTGTTGTAAAAAATCTTTCGTGTGCTTATTGTTGTATGGATGTTCGACAGTTCTGTTTTATCAACTTAATTTAAATTCGAAAAATTAACAAGACCATGAAGAGTTAAAATTATTAGTGGAATTTCTTACATATTTATTATTTGCGAATTGATTCTGTCCTATTGAGAAGAGCTATTTCTGAATCCGTGGCTGATCTCACTAGGTCATAGCGAGTGTGATTTATGAAAATGAATTCACAACTTTCGGTTCTAAGCATATGGTACTGGAGGTTATCAAATGCGTTTAGCCCGTCTCAGCAATAATACCAATTTGTGCAAATACAACATTAGCACAAAGCTTTGTGTGTTATAATGGTATTTTGAGAGATGACAAGTAATACGGATTTATGAATCATGTGCAATGTGTACGAAAACTATGTTTAAAAAACGAGCGTAAGTGAATTTACGAACAAAATATGTTCAGTGTAGTGATTCTAGTCGCACTTCCACGTTAATTGATGGAGAGTTTCCTTGCTAACTAAAGTGTACATTTTTGATATAAGATACGAAACCCTCATGTATGTTATATACCAAGGTAAAATTATCAAATGTTGTAAATGTACTCCATGCTAATTACATGATCCAAGCAACGCAAAATTATAAAAAATGGTTTCAGAAACAAACTGATACTGAACTGCGAGCCTTTGTACTTTGATGGCAGGGACGAAGACTATGACAACCTCAAAGTTATGATGCGTTAATAAGATGGTTTATGGACTTTAAATAACATGCAAAAGTAAGTTCACGACTTCTAAATCAGTTTTGATTTATGCAGCTTTAATGAAGCCGTTGATTGATTCATAGGCTATATTAAGCCTAATATTTGTTTTATTTTTCATCCGACTCATCCAACTGTGTTATTTAATTTCTACATTATTTTTGGCCCCTGATATGGTATTTTTATATTCTCACCTTCATTATACCTTCACTGGCATTGGTGGTCTCAATTAAGCAAAAAAAAAAAGACATACTTCAGATAGATTGGAATTGAAATGAATTTTACTTTTGCCTTTTCTCAGAAAAAATCATAACACCAATAAACAAATTTATTTAAATATAATCCCATACTGCTAAGGGTCGCATGCCAGTCTTCCATGAAAACAGCAGTTGAAACTCAGAAGTGCAATTTTTTGTGTTCATGCTGAAAAGGGGAACAAATCGAGCCCTTGATTGATCTCTATGCTTCATGAACAAGATTTTCACCCAGTTGCATCATCGCCAACAACTTCTGCCGCTTCACATTCTGAGATTTAACATGATTCTTCTCTTATGAACTTGGCTAAAAATAAGGTAAATATAACCACAATATTTGCACTGTTACACAAAGCAAACACAACCTTGAAGACGAATGAACCGATTTAAAGTAACAGTAAAGAAGCTGAACCGTATGAGTAAAAAACCTGAAAGTTTGAACCAACCTTATCCATAATTTATTGTTTACATCTGAGTTCATAGTTATTCATACAGTAGTTCCAGTAAAGTCACCGAAACAAGAAATAAAACCGAGAAAAAAATTGAAAAATTTGTGCACTTACAATCAAAATCCAGAGGGGTCCCCTGATGGATCGCTAAAAAGCTTGGAATTGCAAATATAACTGTGTCTTTTGAGATAAGAACCTTCTTGGAGCATCTGACTGCTCAAAGGAAGAAAGGGAGTGGTCGTAAAAGTGGACCAATGGACGGTGAAATGGCCAGGAAAGTGGTACAACACCCACTTCGGGAGCTACAACTATTCTAGTTCCAAAAAATATTAAAAAGTACTTAGCTGAACTTCATTCCGTCCCGTATCCTTTCCACAAAGCCCTATCAGGCAACCAGCAACGAGCTATACCCATCGCCAACAGCAGAATACTGCACGCCTAACGTTTACACACATTTTCTCCACATTGTTACTTTAATAACATCACAGCATAATTTAACACACAAAATCACCATTAATTTAATCTATCTTATTTATTTTAACATACTAGAAACAAGCGTGAAAATGACAGCGAGAAAAAAAACACATCCAGTCAAAGCCCTCATTTAACTTTACGGTTAATGAGGAGGTATACAGTTCAAATTGTCTGCTGGAAGTTGCCATCTTCTTCGAGCAGTATCATCCAAAGGTCATCCAGAATTTGGTCTTTTGGCTGGCCTTGGACTCAGTCCATTCTGCGAAGAGATCACTAGAGGAGATGAACCGGCTGAAAATAATCGTTTTACCAAACCGCCAACTCTCCCAACGTTCCTCAGCAACGGCCGATAGAAATAGTTTGGGCAAGCTTCAAACGGAAAATCTACTTCAATAATTTCTTGGCCAAAATGGAGGAGCAGCTGATTGCCAAGGGCACGAAAGAACTGACGTATACATCGAAATCCATCTTTTCATTCCTCATCACAAAGGTTTTGACTTCTTACCGTAAGACCGCTCATCAGGTAGTTGAAATAGTTATGTAAAAGGATTAATATACGTAGGGTTTCTGGAAAGTTTGTTCCATTGGATTATCTCTTGAAATTTTGTTTTGATTCGAAATCAGTGATTTTTCAATGCATCCCAATCTTATTTTAGCATTTCATACATCGATTAGATAACGCCGAAAATGTATCTGTCTTTCAAACTGCGAATACAAAATGATTGGCGTTAGTTTCATGGAAATCGATTCCGTGGTTGCTGAGAAATAGCCTTACCTTGTTCCATCACAGACACACAAACACACATGCATTTTTCGTAGTCGTCAAGTTGGGTCGGACAGTATATGACACTTGGTCCCGCCGGTTGCGGAAAGATAGTCGAATTTTCAAGCGATCGCAACCCGGATAAAAATAACCATACAATTACAATACAATAATATAAAATAACATGAAAACCTATACTCGACCATGAATCATATTGTTCATGTATCAGATAAATGATAAATGCAAACTGTCATTACAAATGATCTACTGTTTACCTCACATGCTAGAATTTTTAACAATTGTGAAACAATACAATTAATAGTAATTGACTCAAATTTGTTTGGATAAAATTAGTTTTTCTTTTGTTAAGATAAATAACAACTCCCTTTTTCAATTGTAAATTCGATATCTTAATTTACATTAGATTCTATTGTTGAAACAATAACTCCTATTGCCATCTTATCTTTTTGACCAATACTTATTATTAGTATTAATATTGTTATAGATTATTATAGATTCTATTGTATGGTTACAATAAATTTAACTGTAAATCCATGAGATTTTTTCCTCGGGAATACCCTTTTTTATAAGAACGGTTAAAACGTGAAATCATTCAATTGATTCACATGATCAAATCTAATTAAGATTATCGAATCTAACTGATTAAGAAATTAGCTGCAAATCAACTTAAAATTTAACCCAGAACCATCAATGTTACCGCATTTTACGGTTCTTTTTTTCAAACTTTAGTCCATTTCAAAATTATATTAAAAAACTTACTCCTATTCTTCCCAATAATCCTCGCTGTCGGTATCAATATGGAATAATAGGAAAAAGAAACACTTTCCAGTTCAGCAACCTACTTCTTTTCTCCTCCTTCAGTGCAATGTGCCACGAGTGTAGCTACTTCTGTAAGTTTAAGTTTTATCCCCTTCCGGATAAGAGACAATGCATTCAACCTCCCTCATAGCAGCTCCCTCTCCCAAGCGGATACGGAAAAACGTCTTCCGAAATTCCGCCATGCCCGATATATGAAACTGGAATTCTATAGGTCACCCTGCTTACGGAGGAATCTTTCTCCTTCACATTGACTTACAAGACTCCCTTACATTATACATTCACGCACACACACACAATCACTCACTGGCAAGATACGAGTTGTATGGTGAGGATGTCCTCCAAGAATCTACACACACCACTGACATCAAAGCCGATGCCTACCGGTTGGTGGTGAATGACACTGTCCTTTTGTTCACCTGCTCCCCGCACCCACTCTGTACACCCAAAGATCATGCTTTCAACCCAGACATGGGAAACCGGGGCTGGGTGTCTATTATTCTTTTGTCATAGTGATACACTTGAGTCTATTCAATCCTATTTTGTGGCCACTGACTCTAAAGAGATGATGGTCCCGCAGCATCTGTCCTCCTCGGATCCTCCCGCAGGTGGTGGACCCCTTCTTATGCGAGGCGTAAAATAAACACGTTTCAATTATGCGTCCTCATAAAAGCACTCGTCCTCGTCGGTGTGCACGTTCGCCTCTTTTGATGGGATGTCCTGTTACAGTCCTCCTACCCCATCAAGTCGAATCACGTCTGATGATGGCGAACTTTCCCGCAGGCTCCAACGGGAAGAAGGGAAACTAAAATTTATAGAGTACACAAAACTTGCTCCGTGCCGTGGCAGATGAAACAGGGAACGTCGGACACGGATGATGAGCTACCAGAACGGGAGTTCCTCGGGGCTTCAACCGTCGAAAACCTATTCATGTACATATGTGTGGTTCCGGCGCTCGGTGCGTTATAGTGTCATTATCGTTTGGATTCTGTCATTGATTCGCTACAACTTCGGCATCACACGAGTGAGTGATATGAGGATACTAAACTAGGATTAGGCGGACGGCGTGTCAAGGACTTCTCATTGGTTTTATTCTGTTCTTCAACTTATTAACTAAACAGTATACAGTACTGGAAAAAGTGCTAACCAAAACGAATAATCTTAAATAGTTATACCCGTTACATTTTCAGAGGAAACTTGAGACTGTATTGGACTTCCTTTTCCTCCGCTATAGCTATTCATGCAATGAAATGAATCAAATTCTTCAACTGAAAATATACCGTTTTAAGAAAAGTTTATACACCCCTACCGAGAAATCGCAATTTCGCAAATTTCTGTCACTTTATCGAATGTTGACATTGCAAACAGCGTACAGCTGTTTATATATCAAAGTAAACTGACTCGCTTAAGATGCCTATAACCCAACAAATTTCGTTAAGTGTGTGTGTGTATAATCCATATTCCACTGGCCGGCAGTGCTTTATGGAAGAAACTTGCCTGCATCTATATTTATAATTTGTATCTATTGATAGATGCAGACATTTGTAGCTGAATATGGAAGACGATGGCTCTATTGTACATCAACAACCCATTTCAAGAATGCCTGCTCACACGTACATTCTGAAGTTATCTTCATATACAATAAGCCCGCATGAGCACTGTCATGTATCTGGATACATGAGAGGTATTCACACTTCCAGAGTTTTTCGAAATTCTGTCACGTATTAGTAACATGAATGTTTCATCACAACAATAAAATAATAAAACGATCTCACCGACTTTTCTTTCGTTTATCCAGTCTTTATGCCTATGTGTCAATTGTCCATCTTCATGTTGGTCTTGACTAATTATCATGCTGTTTATTAGGCACTGCAACAAATTTCATTAAGCGTCCGAAATTGATAATAAAATATCATCAGTTCAGTAAATGCTCAAGTCAAATTGCTGATATTCGTTCGTCAGAGATACGGTTGCTAAAATAGTTCAAATGTTCAAAAATGTGGCTTTGCATCTTACCATGCAGCATTGATCAAGACGCTCATCGAAGACTAGCCATCGGATTGACAGGGCTATCGTAAACTTAGTTAATGCTAAACCGAGGCTTATCAGCACCCAAAGTTGTCAACACAAACTGAAATAAGTTCAATTCATGTAACACTTACAATACAGTGTCAATCTTCACATTGGTCATCATGGTCTTATGGGCAGAGTTGCATCTTAAGAAGTCATGCGTTATCGACGAAAATCTCAAAAACGGCTTAATGGGCACAGAGCTAAATTTCGTGTACAATTGATGACTCGGAGGAAGTCATTATTCAGATTACATTATTAAAGTCATATGAGACTTCAATAATGCTTTTGGGTCTTATGATATCACAATTAATCAATTTCATTTTTCATTTCATTTTCAATTTCATTTTCAATTTCATTTTCAATTTCATTTTCAATTTCATTTTCAATTTCACTTTCAATTCCATTTCAATTTCATTTTCAATTTCATTTTCAATTTCATTTTCAATTTCATTTTCAATTTCATTTTCAATTTCATTTTCAATTTCATTTTCAATTTCATTTTCAATTTCATTTTCAATTTCATTTTCAATTTCATTTTCAATTTCATTTTCAATTTCATTTTCAATTTCATTTTCAATTTCATTTTCAATTTCATTTTCAATTTCATTTTCAATTTCATTTTCAATTTCATTTTCAATTTCATTTTCAATTTCATTTTAAATTTCATTTCCGAATTTCATTTCCGAATTTCATTTCCAATTTCATTTCCGAATTTCATTTCCGAATTTCATTTCCGAATTTCATTTCGAATTTCATTTCGAATTTCATTTGAATTTCATTTCGAATTTCATTTGAATTTCATTTTGAATTTCATTTCGAATTTCATTTCGAATTTCATTTCCGAATTTCATTTGAATTTTCATTTGAATTTCATTTGAATTTCATTTAATTTCATTTGAATTTCATTTGCAATTTCATTTCAATTTCATTTCAATTTCATTTCAATTTCATTTGAATTTCATTTTCAATTTCATTTCAATTTCATTTCAATTTCATTTCTGAATTTCTATTTCAATTTCATTTCAATTTCATTTCAATTTCATTTCGAATTTCATTTTCAATTTCATTTCAATTTCATTTCAATTTCATTTCCAATTTCATTTCGAATTTCATTTCAATTTCATTTCGAATTTCATTTCAATTTCATTTCGAATTTCATTTCGAATTTCATTTCAATTTCATTTCAATTTCATTTCAATTTCATTTCAATTTCATTTCAATTTCATTTCCAAATTTCATTTCCGAATTTCATTTCAATTTCATTTCAATTTCATTTCAATTTCATTTCAATTTCATTTCAATTTCATTTCAATTTCATTTGCAATTTCATTTCGAATTTCATTTCACATTTCATTTCAATTTCATTTCAATTTCATTTCAATTTCATTTCAATTTCATTTCAATTTCATTTCAATTTCATTTCAATTTCATTTCAATTTCATTTCAATTTCATTTCAATTTCATTTAATTTCATTTCAATTTCATTTCAATTTCATTTCAATTTCATTTCAATTTCATTTCAATTTCATTTCGAATTTCATTTCAATTTCATTTCAATTTCATTTCAATTTCATTTCCAAATTTCATTTCGAATTTCATTTCGAATTTCATTTCGAATTTCATTTCGAATTTCATTTCAATTTCATTTCGAATTTCATTTTCAATTTCATTTCAATTTCATTTCGAATTTCATTTCTGAATTTCATTTCGAATTTCATTTCGAATTTCATTTCAATTTCATTTCTAAATTTCATTTCCGAATTTCATTTCAATTTCATTTCAATTTCATTTCAATTTCATTTCAATTTCATTTCAATTTCATTTCAATTTCATTTGAATTTCATTTCAATTTCATTTCAATTTCATTTCAATTTCATTTCGAATTTCATTTGAATTTCATTTCAATTTCATTTAATTTCATTTTCAATTTCATTTCAATTTCATTTCAATTTCATTTCAATTTCATTTCAATTTCATTTCAATTTCATTTGAATTTCATTTCAATTTCATTTCAATTTCATTTCGAATTTCATTTCAATTTCATTTCAATTTCATTTCAATTTCATTTTCAATTTCATTTCAATTTCATTTCAATTTCATTTCAATTTCATTTCAATTTCATTTCAATTTCATTTCAGAATTTCATTTCCGAATTTCATTTCCGAATTTCATTTCCGAATTTCATTTCAATTTCATTTCGAATTTCATTTCCGAATTTCATTTCCAATTTCATTTCGCAATTTCATTTCGAATTTCATTTCGAATTTCATTTCCGAATTTCATTTCGAATTTCATTTCCGAATTTCATTTCCGAATTTCATTTCCGAATTTCATTTCCGAATTTCATTTCCGAATTTCATTTCCGAATTTCATTTCCGAATTTCATTTCCGAATTTCATTTCCGAGTTTCATTTCCGAGTTTCATTTCCGAGTTTCATTTCTGAATTTCATTTCCGAATTTCATTTCCGTATTCATTTCCGAATTTCATTAAAATGTCTTTAGAAAATCATCGAACTGTTTACCTCCGCTTGTCTGTGTCCCGAACGTTATTCTTTTCACTAGATTTCAATTAAATGCTAGTCGTTTCGTTTGCGTCAGTAAAATCGTAATCAAGGGATATTGAATTGAAATACGGGTGTTCACCGTTGGGATTTCGAGTGTGCAATGTTTCTTCGTCGACGAGTAGCTGCTGTCATTGCTTTCCCATGCCGTTGGGGTTGGGCTGCTATTGAAATCGACAGTTTAATTGATCAATTTAAATTGAGGTTAAAGCTTCATATCCATATTGAATCGTTCATTCCGCTCACGTACGACACACTTACACGGCATTGGTCGTGAGTTTTCCCATGGAAAACCAAACAACGGCAATTGAACGGCATAAATGAAGCGAGTTGTGGTGAACCGTATTTAGCGGGTCTTCTTCTGTTCCTGGGCTTCTCTGGTGAACCGCAGCCACAATGGCGGTCACCGCCATCGACGAAGCATGCGGGAAAAGCGAAAAAAAAAGTTACGGGAGATGGATGTTCTTCTTGTGTGTGTACACAAGGAACCTTTTTGAAATGCGATGAGGAGAAGTAAGCGGGTGATTTTTCGGAGAAATTTCTTCATAGTGTCGACATTTTTTTTTTGACTTTTGTGGAACCTGAGCAATCGGAATGGAAGGAATACCTGAGACATACCTTACACATGATATTTGTGCGCTTAACTGCAAATATTATGTGTCAGTATGTGGTAAATCCGTGTGGAATGAAGCTGATAAGTCAATGTGGGAATATATCCAATCAAGGATGACATTTTGGGTCAGGATGGATGTAATTGTCAGGGCGATAAACTCTTCATGCGACATAATGCTGTGCAGTAATCGTTGCTTTGTTTTCATCATAAGACGATTTCTGGGTAGTGATTTGCGGTATGCAGTGATGATAGTATTAATTCGTATGATAAATTCGTCAAAATCATAATTACTTTCGCCAGAATTTCAAAAATTTAGAATTTTTTTCGCTAGTAATCCAAGGTAAACGCGTTTCCATCGTTCATAACAATCTATGAATTACAGTACAGATTCGCCTCCCCCCCCACACCCCTCCATTCCAATGGAACCAACATTGTTCCCATCATCCCAATACCCAGCGGATCAGTCGTATTCCAGTCCAGTCCTCATGGGATGCCATCACACACTGAATATCTTCACATCCACTATATACAAAGCTGTCCCGGAGCGTCAGCCCCTCGCCCTTGCCTCTAAATCGAAAGAAAAACATCCAAATTTGTATAGCAACCCCCGATGTTTGAACCATCCTGTGCGATTAACCTACATGTGCCAAGGTTTTTTCTATCTCTCCTTAATACAACAAAGCATCCTTACTGTGCTTGACGCATCTGGCAGCTGGGTGCCCTTCCCGGAATCTGACAGACCATCATCATCAACTTCCGACCGGAACGGTAACCAAAATTTACATCAACCTCTCCAATCAATGTAGGCAGAGGAGAGCCCCTTTCCTCCTCGATACCAAGGTGACACCTGACCGCCACCTACTTTGTTACATTCATCATGGTTTTGTGATTCTATTTACAGCCTGGGATGTCGAATCGATGCAACAGGGAGGGCCATCGGGTCGCTTCAATTTGGGTCGAAAATGTCATGAAAGTTATTCAATTTGTTGGAAGTTTTGTGAAGTAAGGTTTCGACGTTTTGAAATGGAAACGGTTACAATGCGCCGAAAGTTTTCACTTCCAATGTTTGCAACGTGACAGATGAAAGGGAGAAATTTTTTACTGCGCTTTATTTGAAATAGATTTGATAGATTCAATGTCAACGTTCCAAGAGTTCAATGCTTTTTTCGCCATACAAATACTAGGTTAGGTGCATTTTCGTTGACACTACAAACCTGAGACATGTTGCAGAGTGCCATATATTTATTCAAAATTTCACGTATGATGTTTCAAAGGGTGTCCCCCATCGAATTGCACCACGGAAAAAAGCTGTAAAATTACCCAACTGACTGTTCCTTTCAAACGATCAGACAATAACCCATTAGGAAGCATATTGACATAATTCATTTCATAGTATTGAGTATAATTGTATGCTCGCACCTTTCGCTCAGATCCACTCATTAGGTTCTGTACAACATTTGGCTGCAGCTTCTGTACGGAAATTCACTTTTTCTTCATGTCTTCCTCAGATTTGACCTCTCTGGGATGCTTCGGTAGTGCTTGCTTCGTAATAGCCCAGTATTTTTCGATGGGCGTTAGTTCCGGTGCGTTGGGCGAGTTCATGTCCTTGGGTACGAAAGTGAACCCGTTGGCTTTTACAACTCCAGGACAACATTTGAATAGTGGCACGAAACAAGAATCGGCCAGAAGATCGTAGGCTCATCGTGTTGCTTCAACAGAGGAAGCAGAAGCTTCTGCCAACACTCCTTGATACAGTCCCGGTAGTCACGAACGACGCAACCCGTTTGCCACATGAGCAGATTGCTTGCCAAATCATGCATTTCTTGGCAAACTGCTTCTGCTTCCTTACTTCCTCCAGACCATCAAACTTGTGCTGGGCGATGAAGAACAGTAGCCCCGAAAGCATCTGCGTGTACAATTTCCGGGCCCGTGACTTTCCCACCGTATTTTGCCGTTGATCCCGATTTGGAGCCTTCTGCACTTTATACAGGGTGTCTCACAATATGTGTCACTAAGACAAAAAATAATTCAATTAGAATATCTTTCTCTTTTCTTTGATAACTTTGCGCAAACGCTCTGTAAATCCATCGCAGCAGGCACGCAAGATTTCCTGAGAAATTTCTTCCCAAATATCAACCAAATGTTTCATGAATCCTCAAGTAAGCCCTTCCGTAGAGTTCCGTATGTTGAAGCATATAACCCCAAACAAACAAGTCAAGTGAGTTGAGATCCGGTGAAGATGTAGGCCATTCTTTGCTTGGAATGAAATCGGGCAAATTTTCGGCGCACCACGCTTGTGTTTTCTTTGCCTTGTGAGCTGGAGCTAAATCCTGTTGGAAACAATATGTTGTATTCCAATACTGCGTTGAAGCACGAGGAAGCAGAGGGTTCTTTAAAACCTGCTCGATGTAATATTCAGTGTTGATTTTTAAGGTTAGGTTCTACGACAAGAGAAAGTTTTCTTTTTTGTGAAACGGCGCCCCATACCATGATTTTAGATACATTCTGATAGCTCTCTATAGCTAGTTCATCTCTTGGAATATTGGCAAGAAATTTGCCATACACACGATCATTTTGTTGATTGTTACTGTCCTGAAGGAGGAAGACCTTGTCATCTGAAAATAAAATCTCGTAGTCACCGTGCCGAATGGACATTTTCAGTTTCATTGAACCGTTTCAAGGTACGAAAAACAAAACGCTTACTCACTCAGTGCTGCTTATGGCAATTGAATATCTGACACGGTCTAAGCTTTTGCAAATGTAATTTTGAAACTTCCTCCCGTATGGCTTCCATGGTAGCTGATAAATGTAAACAAACGGAATCGCTTATTTATCTTCAGAGATAAGCTGTCAAAAAAATACACTCAAAACGGATATAATCAACTCCGCTGTTAAAATTACCCAGCTGAAATAAACCAAGGCTGAAAAAAGGTGACACCTATTGTGAGACACACTGTACACAGAAAATAAAATCTTGTAGTTAAAACCACCATTTTCACTGACTATCCGTATCTTTAAAACTACCATGAAAATTCAGTCTAATCTACAACGTTTATGGTTAAACCTTCAACATTTGTGGTATATTTGATAGATCTCATATTCATATCAACCGCACCATGGTGGATCTGATCGCAGGCATGGTAAAACCAAACGCATTTATAGTCAGGTGAAAATTGATGGTCTTTGCGCTCAATTTCACCCTCGGAATGGTAGTTTCTACGGCCATTTTTTTTGCAGTCCCTCCCAGTCTTTGGCTCTCTGAACGAAAGACTTGGACAGATTCAACTTAATGGCTACATCCCTGCCCGATGCATTGGAATTCCGCTTGAACGCTTTCACGACACTCTAGTGATCCTAATCACTAATAGTACATCCATTATGATCGCATTTCTCTTTCCGTTCGATGTTTAGAGTTTCGTAGGAACGTTTAATCACACGACTCACCGTTGACTGCACGATTTTGAGTTGTTTTCCGATGTCCCGATGACAGAATTTAAGATTTTCCATGTGCTTGCGCAAAATCAATTCGCTACGTTGCTTTTCGGGTGACACCATTTTTTCCAATTTTCGAAAAACGACAGCGATGAAAATACAACAAAAAACACTCTAAACTACTTCTATCCAAATTTTCAAGATAAAATACCCAATGGGCAATTTTTTACAGCGTTTTTTACGTGATGCAATTTGATGCGGGACACCCTTTATAAGAAACTTTGTTCTGAGGAGTGATATGAAATGGAGTATACAGTTGATTGGTTGTAGATCAACAAAACATGATGATTAAACAAAAAGTTTCAACCAAAGGGTCTGTCACCCGGCACATTATAAGTAGAGTCGGCGCTGATTTGGCACAGCCAAGGGGTGGATTGCTCAGCACACTTTTCTCTTGTGCTATTTCTTTTTAGTGTGCCTACAAGCGCTGCATTGCTCTGGTGCTTCCCGTAATGTGTTGACAGCTCAAATTCTTGTTTCTGCTTAACCTGGCAACCAAAAAACGCATATTGGCAAGCTTGCTGGTTTCTTATTTCTATAAGCTCAACTGTCAAAAGTGTTTCCTAGTGTGCCACACATGTGGTATGGATTGAAAATCGAAGTGCCACAGTTATGAAACATATTCGTCTAATGTGTGAGACATCGTGGCTGGCAAACTGTTCTAAGCGACTCACCCTTGGGCACAGCTTGGAACAACTACGGACACTATTCTTATTTATGCTCTTGAATTACACGGTTTACACTCAATACCTTTAAGTTGATACCCAATACACTGTGATACAATGTTAATTGCTCGGGGGCAGTTCTCAACCTCAAACCTGTTTATTTTGATTGCAATCAATTGAGCTTCAAAATCGCCCAGCATAGCCAAATATTGGTTTCCATTGTCGCGATTTGGATTCACCACTTTCTTGTAAGTTGATAGTCAGCACAATTTTAGCTCTATCCATTGGTATGAAGGCGCCACTTCCCAGCTTCTTCATGAATCTCGGCGGAGAGGTCTACGATTCCACCCGATCAACACATTACTGGCTGTCAACAAAACGCTTACCTACACTGCCAAACTTTGGTAATAGCTTGATTTAGCTACGATTCAATATTTCTGCCAATTATGCATGAAGCAGTTTGTTTTCGCCCATTTACGTGCAAGATTTTAATGCGTTGCTCTCTTCCTAGGACAACATTTGATAACTGAAGTGCTTATCTCAAATTCAAAATACGAGCCATGATGCTAATGCACACATCTTCAAAATGACGGCGTGTAGAAATTTTCAAATGCACGATGATTAGAAATGCGATTACATACATAGTCGACAATCTTGCCTCCGAAGAACCTTCAGAAGACAAAATGATGGTATGTAGCACTTTGATCTCCAGAGTTCTGTTACTCCACGCGAATCCTATGATATAAACTAGTTGTGATTGTAAAACTTTGTATGTGAACGTCTCCCTTCAATGAGGGGAGTGGCACTAGTAAGACCATGGCTGTAAAGATGAACGTTATCTGAGCAACCTCCAAATTATCCTAGACATGAACCGAGAATGGTTGATGTTGAATTTGCTTAACACGTGTGCTACGTTGATTTATCCAAAAACGAATTGTATATTCATTTTTTGAATGTCCCCTGTTACAGAGAGTGCAAGGTCTCGAACCATCCAATAGCATTAATATTTCTCACTGTGATAAAAACCTCCACTTACACAACCATTTGGTTCCATTAACTTGATTCTCGAGTTATGCAGAAACTTGTGTCTCATTTGTATGGGACCCCCCCGCGCTCAGGAGGGGTCTTGAACCCCCGTAGAAACATTTACTATTTGCTTTATTAGTTCTCGGGTTATGTAGAATTATTTCTAGACAAAATCTTAAAAAGGTCGAAAGGAACAATTGTTAATAATGACTTAAAACGCAGATTTCTTGGAAATGCCAGGTTACTAACAACTATATCCTCTACCGATGGAATGGTAATAACTCCTTTTATCTGTTTCCGGTGGTATTTTGGTTGTGAGAGCAAGCAGATCCCAGAAAAATACGCTAGAGGTCATTGTTTACAAATGTTACTTTCGACTTTTTTACTATTTTGTCTAGATTTGTTTTATTTGTATGGACCCTCCCCCTTTTTTTTAGAGAGGGAAGAGATTTTAAGCCACCTTAGATACATTTATTGCGTTTAGACCCTACATGCACTATTTGTTTCCATTTGCTTGATTAGTTCTTGAGTTATGCAGAAACTTCTGTTTCATTTGTATGAGAGCCTCCCCTTCCAGAAATATGTGTTTCATTTGTATGGGACCCCTTTCTTTCAGAGAAGGGAGAGGTCTCTTACTATCGTAAGAACCTTCCCCTAGCTTTAAAACCCCTTAATAGTAAATTTCACGCCGATCAGTTCAGACAGACAGACAGACAGACAGACAGACAGACAGACAGACAGACAGACAGACAGACAGACAGACAGACAGACAGACAGACAGACAGACAGACAGACAGACAGACAGACAGAGCAGACAGACAGACAGACAGACAGACAGACAGACAGACAGACAGACAGACAGACAGACAGACAGACAGACAGACAGACAGACAGACAGACAGACAGACAGACAGACAGACAGACAGACAGACAGACAGACAGACAGACAGACAGACAGACAGACAGACAGACAGACAGACAGACAGACAGACAGACAGACAGACAGACAGACAGACAGACAGACAGACAGACAGACAGACAGACAGACAGACAGACAGACAGACAGACAGACAGACAGACAGACAGACAGACAGACAGACAGACAGACAGACAGACAGACAGACAGACAGACAGACAGACAGACAGACAGACAGACAGACAGACAGACAGACAGACAGACAGACAGACAGACAGACAGACAGACAGACAGACAGACAGACAGACAGACAGACAGACAGACAGACAGACAGACAGACAGACAGACAGACAGACAGACAGACAGACAGACAGACAGACAGACAGACAGACAGACAGACAGACAGACAGACAGACAGACAGACAGACAGACAGACAGACAGACAGACGGACGACAGACAGACAGACAGACAGACAGACAGACAGACAGACAGACAGACAGACAGACAGACAGACAGACAGACAGACAGACAGACAGACAGACAGACAGACAGACAGACAGACAGATGACAGACAGACAGACAGACAGACAGACAGACAGACAGACAGACAGACAGACAGACAGACAGACAGACAGACAGACAGACAGACAGACGAGACAGACAGACAGACAGACAGACAGACAGACAGACAGACAGACAGACAGACAGACAGACAGACAGACAGACAGACAGACAGACAGACAGACAGACAGACAGACAGACAGACAGACAGACAGACAGACAGACAGACAGACAGACAGACAGAAATCCATGAGGAATGCTCGTTGCAGTTCACAAGGTTTTTCTGTGATATTTTTTCAGCAGTTCAGTGCATAAAGAATTAGAGTAGACCAGCGTAATTCTAATATGATTGAAGAATCTCGAAGCAGTTAGACATATTTGCTGCGAATCATGGAACTTTTGAGTAGTTCAATCAATTTATCAGCATATCTTGGTTGAAGTTTCACAGTCGCTTGGGGAAGTTTTGAGTAGTTCAGGCAACATCTGAGAAAAACAAAGAACTTGTGTGCGTTTCACAAACCTCCTAGTAGATCAGAAATTGTTTGCGCAGGAAAGAGGTTTTTCAGCAGTTCCAAGGTGCTTTTAACAGGGCAGCCGAGTACTGATGTACCACACCGAAGAAGGTTTGAACAGTTCAGTGAAATTCTCAGCAAATCTGAGACCTTCTGAACAGTTCTGTACCTGTAAATAGTCAAAAGGTCAAAAGTTATTCGGACCAATTGAGGACTGCTAAAAAGTGAGCAGTTCAGGAAGGCTCTGTTCTGCTTAGATAATGTTTTAGCAGTTCATAGTGTAACATTTTTCAGCCTGCTCAGCCCTTTCTAGGCACTCATTAGAACTAAAAACAACTTATGAGCAGTGAAAATTAGAATGAAGAAAAAGAAAAGTAGGCCAGTGTAATTCGGAAATGGTTGAAGAACTTCTGATCAGTTCTGTGCACCAGTTCATAGAGAATGTTGAGTAGTTAAGTTAATTTCCCAGCAGGTCTGGGACCTTGTGGGCAGTTTGTAGTTCATTCACAGTTGATTAGAACATAAACAATCCAGAGTTATTCTTGGCAGTTTTGGCTAGTCCATAGATATTATTTCCAGCTGAACAAACTTTTGAGTAGTTCATTAGTCAACTTAAGAGCTGATATATTTTAAAACTATCCGAGCAATCCAGAGGGCTTTTAAGCAGGTCAAAGACATCAGTAGATTGCAGATATTAGCAGCAGTTCGATGTCTCCGCAGCTAGGAAAACTTTAAAGCAGTTCAGCCACCTCCTTATAAATTTAGACTCTTTCTGAACAGATCCGGTGACTACTATCCAAGTAACATACTACGGCCAAAACATTGGAAAAGTTAGGACAATGTCTTCATCATTTATGCTTTCACGAATTTTGATTCACTGACCACACGCTAAAATGTTATAAGCTAATCATTGTGTCTCAATTTTATCGAGTACAGTCTTTGGTGGTCCAACTTTTGGACCTTCCACAGTTCAGTAAGAATGATGCCGAACATGAAACCCCAAGGTCCGAGTAGTAACAAGACGCAGCAATACTCCGTTGTACGGCTGCAACCATACGGAATCTAGTGAGGGTGATCAGTACGTTAAGGTCGACGGCCATGAGAGTCGTTAGGGAGACAGTATTCGTAATCTCCGAATGGACCCTTTTGAAATTGTTTAAACACAGGAGAAGAAATATCCACTATGCATGGCCCTTAAAAGGATGTTGAAAACAAATGTATGTCTCAAAAACGCAAGTGAATGTAACAGGTAGAATATGGGGGTTTTAATTTAAAAAAAAACATGTTTTTTTTTCATCTGTATCGATCATGGGTGTTCTTCCTAGTACGAAAATATTTTTAATGAATCTCAACTATTTTTTCTCGATTTTTAAACAAGAAAAATCTAATCATTTTTATGTTCACAAACTGACATGCAGTTTCACAAAGTGACATTTATTTTCAGTAACGGTGGCTCCCGGCACTGAAAATTTAGTAATGGGGGCTCCCATTATGACATAACTGTCAACTTATGTATGCTATAAATCAATGGTTGCTTCGTTGGTTTTGGTAGTCTGTTATATGTAGCGTGTTTCATGGTGAAATAGGATGGTGTTGTCTTCCAATCAAAATTCGTTCGAAATTGTTTTTTCAATAGTTACGCTTGTCAAAATCAAAAAATAAATTAACTGCCGGTATATTATTATATTTGCTATCGAACAATGTTATAATCCACATACCCCTATAATACCCTACTGGCCGATGTCCTGAGGAAAAAAGTAAAACGAGTGGAAATTGGGTCTTATGAAGACGACAGTTTTGTGTCAAACAAATTGATAAAGCCGTGTAATAAAACTTAATTAGTATCAAGAGGTGCCTTCAAATCTGGGTTAATTTTGATACGTACTCATCGAGTCCCTGGCAAACAATTCCACTTATCAGTCAGACACCATCCACTCGCTTATTTAGCAACGTTGTTACCGCGTTCTTTTCTATTCTGTTTCATCGCTATTAATTGCTTTCCCTACTAACAGGTGGCACATCTATCACGTAGAATGTACCTGAATGAAATAAATTATAAATGCAATTACCTTGCCACCATAAATACCGCTAGACCGAGCGAGGAAGTTAAAAATGAACAAAATAAAAACTGACTGGGGCGGTCGCTGAAGCCTGTGGAACGCCATTCGTATAGTAATTCAATAATGGGAAAACATCAGAAAGCCACCCACATCAGGGTTCTTTTTTTTCTGCTTCTGTCGAGTGTATGGTCGGCGACAAAGTTGGCGCTGGAAAAGAGCCCTCGAGCATTTTTCATTTTATTCAATTTAGTTGTCCCACCCTTCGTGGTTTGTTTAATTAAAGGTTTTTAAGTTGCCCACGAGTGTTTTCCTGCGGGGTAAATACACTGAAAATTATAATGAAAATAATTGTTAGAATGTAAATCTCATTGACATTTTCAAGACATTGTCAAAATAATGATTGATTCCTCTAAAAGTCGACTTCCATTGTCTTCAACAATCCATTATCTTCCCAGCCGTGAAGTGTTGGAAACTTTTCTCGTAATTTCCATCGCTTTCGAATCCATTTTCCGGTGAAAATCAGCCACTTCTGCCAAGCAAATTGGGATAATCAAACATTTAACTTCGTTTTCCTTCCACTCGCACACACGTTTTGATTCCGGCAAGCGCCCACGTCTCCAGACAAATTTCGGCATAAAGTGGAACCGTTGTTGTGACGTCGGCTGGCCGGCTCCGTCGCTACCGCGTGGGCGAATTAAGACGAAGAGGAGTAGGCCATTAAACCAGACGGTTGGCATATTTTCCATTATGGGGAAAAAAGGACGAAAATCAATCTGCAAGAAGTCGGAAGAGTCGTTTAAAATTGAAATTTTGGTGATGGAAATTCGTTCGTATTTCGGTGAACGGTATTTTGGTTGTGAATAATATTAAGGGAGAAAACTCACCGCCTTCGTCGATCGGAGTGGAACAGAGAGATGAGCAGATAATTTGGTAACGAGCCATTATGTCATTATGTGATTCTTGGTGATTTATCTTGAGGTTGGCGGAATGGGGCGGTTTTGGAAGTGCGAATCATATTTGCTTTGTGGTGAAAGTCGGAGGGGTGTCAAAGCCGCGCAACGCAGGAGTGCGGTCCTTTTTCCGGTTTGTGATTTGTGTGGTTACTATTAGAAAATGTAAGAGGTAGTTGTAATTATGGGAGTTGGGTTTAATCCCGCCAATTCAATTCCTCATTTACATACTTTATTGCTGTGATCTGCAATATGCTTTAGTACATATATATTAGTGTCATAAACTTTTCAAAGTTTTAGTGGTTTTATAAATTTCTCGGTGTCTATGCAAACTTTATAAAAATTTCAAAATCTTTTTAAAATTTCAGTGAATTTAGAAGATTAATTTTGGAAGGTTAGAAAAAGATTTTTTCTGGAAATTGTGTTAATTTCTAGACGGGTTTGTCAACTGTTTAGTATTAATATCTCCTCGTAGGAAATTTTGTAATTTTTTACATACATGCAATTATAGATTTATTTAACACTGTCGGAACCTTAACTAAATTTTTGCAATTTTTTGTTGATATTTCAGTGATTTTTTCTGAAAATTCTGTGCCTTTAAATGCACTTGCCAATCGCATCAAATGATGATGGACAGTTGATCAGTTGGAAAAAAAGTAAACTTTCAGTAACAGTTACGTAAAAATAAGTTTACCTGACTTACCTTACACGAAGAGAAGATAGAAAGAAGAAAAATGAATTTAAATTTATTATTTTTCCAGTTACGGTTGCATAAAAGATGGAACGGCCAAAACTTGGTCCACTCAAATATGACGTATTTTTTTTAATCGTGCATTAACTTGATTAAATATTTTAATCGTGCAAAAACTTGAACACCCCTCATTTTGTAGGTGTATGCGTAAGAAATGCTGACTCTTTTTTGTTTTTGCCATTTTCTATTCAGTTGTCAAAATGGCGTCGAAGCACGAAGAGCAGCGTATCAAAATTTTGCACGCGCATAAGCAAAATCCAAATTATTTCCACGCCAACTTGGCAAAATCACATAATATTGCCAAATCAACCGTGATGATTGTTATAAAAGTGTTCGGAGAACGTCTGATATCTGCTAGGAAGCCAGGATCAGGAGGAAACTGAAACCAGGGAGCTGCAGTGACCGGAAGATTAGTGGCCAGCATTTTTAAGTGCAATCCGAATCTTTCCACCAGAGATATCGGAAACAAATTGAGAAAGTCCCACACAAGACTGCAATGAGAGGAACGGCCCGGACTGTCAACATATGAAGTTACAGTGACACAAAATCGAGATGATGAGCAAAACACAGCAGCCAAAGAAGAGCGCGTAAGTTGCTCACGAGTTTGTTGAACAAGTTTGATTGCGTCGTAATGGAGAATGAAACAAACGGCAAGGCTGATTTCAAGCAGCTCCCCGGTCAAAAGTTTTGTATAGTTACTGGAAAAAGAAAAGTTCAAAATAACTTTAAACAGAAAAAAATGTCAAAGTTTCCGAAAAAAATACTTGGTTTGGCAGGCGATTTGCTCCTGTGGGCTAAAAGGCGAACATTTCGTGACAACTGGCCAGGCCTTACTTCTTGCCACTACGGAAAAAATGGCTCAGAAATGGGCCACCGCCAATAGTGTGCAAATCGATGTCTAGTGGCTTTCCTAAAACTTAAATAAAGCTTTATAATAGTTTTGGTAATGTTACTTGGGATCAGTTATGTTCGCAAGAACTGCCTCAGGAGATGTCCTTTCTTCTTTTGTGGTTTACAAAAGTAAGTTTCTCTATGTCGTCTGGGGTGAAAGAGGTACAAAGGCAACAATATAACGGTAGTTCTAGTTTGACAAACAAATATTTGACCAGTGATCCTGCGAAGTTGCTCTGAAATGAGTTGAGAACAAACTAAAGCTGTTGATTGGAGATAATCTGGCAAGTCATATCTCAATTTCGATAATAGAGACTTGCCGTCAGCCCAATACTCGTTTTGCTTCCAAAGAACAGCAAACATCTATCTCAGCCGCTATCCAATTTGAAAGCCAAGTGAAAAGAAATTCTTATGGATTTCAAAGCGAAGTAAAAAGCAACTTTTAACAAATGTATGTCTATGGATTGCCCAAGGAAGCTCTGGATTCCATGAAAAATACTAGAAAGATTTGGCCAGTCAAGGTGTTGTTTTCGTTCTTGCCTTACCTATCCTGCATTGGGATAGCGTGGTAAAAGATTGTGTGCTTGCTTCAAAATACTATTCAATAATGCCCTCCGCTCAATTTCAAACTACTTCTATTCAATTTTTACAGCCTGTCGTGCGCTAACGGAATCTTTAACCTAATCAATAAACTATCAATACTTTCTCTTCACATCTTTGTTCCAGCAGCGAAAATTGCTGTCCACTCCTGGTTCCTCATGGTGATGTGGAAATATTTTCTTCTTAAACAACATTATAATAGAGTATGTGTTACTATTCCCACGGGTTCTCTCTCCTCCTCTCTCTTACAATTCTCTCTAGTACACACCTAAAAAAATGAGTGTTCAAGTTTTTTAACTGCACGATTTAAAAACTTACACCAATTTATGGAAAACCAATTTTTTATTGTTCCACCCTTTATTTTGAAAAACATTTCATATGTTTCAATTCAATAAGTTTAAATTGTTTACAGATTGCAAATATAATTGGTACCCTTAAGAACATCTGCTACACGACCAGACTTTTCGAGTGAAACTTGTATGTTGGAAATCAGTTTAGCCAACTCCTGAGATCCATGCCACCTAAATGTAGACCCTGAATGTCAATTTGTTCATAAATGCTTGAAAAATGTTCTGACATACTTTAAGATTCACATTATGATTTTGTTTGAAAAGTTAGTCATTGAGAATACGCTTTTTGTCGAGATGTATTTGCAAAATAAATGTTTGTATAAATAAATTGAATCGCCAGTCCAAAACTGACTTGACATTCTGAAAGTAAACCTTACGCCGGGTGTTCTAATGCTATAATCTTGTATTTATAGAATACTAATAATGCTTAATAATAATCCCTCGTTAGACACTACACAGTTTGAAAAAAAAAACAACATGCAATTTTCTCTGTACACGGAAAAAAATCTGTGCCCGGATCCGTGAACTGCAGTCATGAATTCGAGAACAAGCAAAAATATACCCTGAACTGAATCACGTAATTGGGAGCTAGTTCACGTTTTTAGGTAAAAATCATGAAAACGTGAACTGGTTCACGGTTCGTTTTCATTTTCGTGAACGCTTTTGTTTCTGTGTAATGCACATGAAGGGAACGCTAGATTTGGCAGAAATCAATGAGATATTTCATGTAAATTTAAGTCAGATAACGCTTGAATCATGCCTGTTGTATTGTAGATAGCAAACATTGTTGCATGGCGCATGAAAGATTGCAAACAATTTCGTTGTTTACGCTTCCTTTGGCGTGAAACTAAACGAGGGGAAATTTTACGCGCTTGTTAAAATTAATTCTTTTTTTCTGTGTAGTAGCCTCTATGGACGTATACTATAAGTGGGTAAAGCAAAACAAAAGCTTTGTTATGGCTATGGATCTTACACTGCAAAAAATCGACATGTTGTTTCCACGAGAAATTTCACGTAACTTTCACCTGAACACGTAACCAAATCTTCTTCACTAAATCAGGTGACCATTACATGCCAGTGAATTGTTCGTAAGAAATCACGTAACATTTATATGATAGCTCTCACGTGAATTCCACGTGTTTATTACTGGTTTTGACAGTGGACGAAAATTACGTGCGTTTCACGTAGAAACAACGTGTCGATATTTTTGAGTATATGTACTGAACTCTAACGACTGTTAAACTTTCATGTTTTTCAATTAATTAGGTACCGTAGTTACAAGTGCGTTACCCTAGCAATGTACTTGTAGCAAATCAGTTTCAGTTATTCGAATTCATCTTAAGTCACAATCCAGTTACTGCGATCAATCAGTTATGGGTTGCTTGGATAGATGTTACAACTGTGAATCCATAGTTCTGAACTCAAGGATAATTCAAATGATATAGAATATACATCTAAATCAAAACATGAGCTTCCAGTTAACGGTGTGGGCCATTAGGCCGAATGCCATTAGGTTGAAGATTCACGAATGAACTTTCATTCTTTCTTTCAATCAGGCAGCATCTAGTATATCCTTCTTGTTTCAAAATTTTCAAGCTGCCAGCATACTTTGTAGAAGACTAAATCTAGTGTTTTAGTTGAAACATAGTTATAACTGTTGAAATTGGAACTATTTTTTGAAAACTAATGCGATTTGAAGCAAAGAACAACCATGGGATATTTTTCGTTCCTTCAACAATGAGCAGTTTTTCTTTAAACTAAAAACACACAATAGGGTACAGGACGGGTTTTAAGCAGTTTATTCAGCACCTGGGACATTTGATGAAGCTGTATGTAATCTATAATAAGAACTGCCCATAACGAGTATTAGACTCAGAGAAATTTCATAGCCATGGAATAAAACTCCTAATTTTTATCGTGAAAATGTTATCTTCAGCTCCACAATATATACATAAGTAAACTAACAATACTGTATGAGTGCAATTTTGTGCATGTGTGAGAAGGCGAAATGAAATAGGTCATATAACGATTTGCTGCAAACGTCAATTTCTTCAACCCGCTCCTTCGTTTCACCCATCTGCTCTCGAAAACAATCAGCCAAAACATGTCGATTGCTATGATCACAAACTCGTCTACTCGTACGACGTACACGAACAAATTTTAGTTTGTCAATGATCTTTAGATTGGCAATGTGTATTTCCCAAGGGGTGGGTCGCTCAGCACAATATCTCTTGTGCCCATTTTTTTAGTGTGCTTCTAAACGTTACGATGAGCCCTGCTGTTCCGATCGTTGTGCCAATAGGTGCCCATGTGGGCCACGGTCATTTGACAGTTCAAATGTTATGTTTTGGCTGCGCCTGGCAACCAGACGATTATTATGTTTTTCTTTGCTTTGTTTTCCTGAAAATGCTGTAAGCTTCTGAATTAGTGGAATACTCCACAGGAGTAGTAAAGTGAGCAGCAAAATATTTTTATTTAACTACATAATTTAATAGTAACCTTTGCTAAGAAATAAAAGAAAACAAATGAGGCCATTTAATAGTTTCGTTCACTTATTGATATACCTGGTCAGGCTATAAATGTGCCAGTTTCCTCTCTTGTACTTAGATCTTTGCTCAATCATTTGGCAATAAGGGCATAACGCCTCTGGTCGGAACTTTTCACAGCCCTTAGGAAAAACATCGAAAACAAAGTCCTCAATACTTCTGATAAAAGAAAGTTACTGTGAGATAAAGTTTTGATTAAATAGCAAATACACTTACTGTGAAGCAAAACATAGCATAATTTTCTCATACAATGCCTGTGAGTGCTTTTCAGTATCTTTGTCAAATAGCTCGATGCTGACGGATGTGATGGTTGTAGGATTGAGAAAATATTTGATTTTTTTTTGAGTACCTCTTCACTTGCATAACTTCTCGGCTTAGAAACTGGAATGTATCTGGGTTTTCTGCTTATGTCATAAAATTAGTTTAACAGGGTTCCATCAGCTGCAACTTCTTCACGAAGGCTCTCAGCTATAATCCGCATGTCAGCTTCAACCTTTCGGATCCTCTCGATGGGTAGCTGAGCCAGCGACTGGCTACAGAGGTTTTGCCTTTCAACATGTTTCGGATATGGAGGTTGACGGTTCCGTATTCTGCCTCAAATTTGCTCCAAAAATGTACTTTTATGTAAACTGCAAAGTGATATCATGTCACTATCATGTTACTACTATTGATTTAATCACTTACCTCGTCCATTGTTCCACTCGAGATCTCACCTCAACAAAAAAGTAGCTCAAGTTCACTTTTGAACTTTTTTTCTAAATTCTTTTCATGTTTGTAAAACTGTTGTTTGAAGAAATAAACAGATCAAAACAACACCACACAAATTTACAACGTCAGTTTTCCAGAGCTATTAGATTATATCATCGAAAAGTACAATTGTCAAAAGTGTGCCACTAAGTGCCACACATGTTCCGTTATGGTGTAAGATTTTCTACTACAGCGTGCCTGGCACAATGTTCAAAGCGACTAACCCCTTGGTATTTCCTATTTAATTAACTCTCACGGAAATGTTAGACAAGGCGACTGTGACGACAAACGGGATGCTTCGTTTAAAAACAAACAAATGTAAGAGACAGCAGGCTTTACGCTACAATACCGGTGCGCCTTATCCATTGATTAACAAAGAAGAAAGGAAACATGGGTTCTCTCAAAAGCAACAGTAATGTCGTAGCTGCCGTTCAACAGTGAAGCATTATTTATCGTTGAGTACTATTGGACAGCTCAAACATATTTTATTATTGCATATGCTAGTGCCAGATGACGGACAATGCAATCATAAGCATAGATCAACCTCAAATGACTGGAAGAAACATGAAATAAATAGTGATTTCAGATCATCTAAATCTAACATTCTGGCAAAAGTCTAGGTTGTGAGAAGGAGCTGATGAAGACATTCCCTCCGGTGCACGCGAACCAATGCAAAATGCACAAAGGCAAGATTTTAGCGAACTTCTTCAACAGGTAGGAAACTGATGGTTTTCTAGATGATGTATTTTAAATCTTCAAAAAGACAGTTATAAAATGGTAACCAATTATGATTTATACATCTAATTATTAGCCCGATAGATAGAGCTTATGTTCGTATAATTTCGCTCGAACCGTCGTCGAGGGCGGACGTGTTTCAAGTACGGTCCGTAATTAAATTTGTATATATACTTTTTTTTAACCTCTTGACAACGTAGCGTCGTGCGCTTCTCGTGCTTCGCCTGTAACTTCAATTTATTTTATTATTATTTTTTTCCGTTAAATCATAACATCGCGCGTGGTTTATGCCGGTTTTTTGTGTCGCGTCGAACGTTAACTACTAATCATAATGCCGTGCGGTGTCAAATCGTGTACCACAAATGACGACCACCTTCTTTGGAAGTGCGAATTCTGCAGCAGAACATACCATGCTGCCTGTATTGGAGTGCAACGGACCCGGGAGCGATTTATCAATCAATATGTGGTTCCCATGTGTACCGACAGTCAGGAAATTCTACGCAAGGAAACCGATGTGCGTTTAATGCTGCATCATCAGGAAGAACTTCTGAAAGCCATCCGCTCCCAGAATGACTCAAATCAGCGCATTGCTGCTGACCTGAAAAAGCTTTCCGCTGTGTCAATATTATTTGACAACCTTGACCACTTCTTCATAGAAGTAATGGAAACGCTGACTAAGGTCAACAAAAGCCATGAAGTCGTAAGCACTTCAATCGACCACCATATGAAGTCGTGTGACTCACGTACGGCTTTAACATTAACCGGCATCGATAAATCAAATTCGATTATGTCACAAAAAATTAACAGTTTCCTAGACGAACGGCTCACTAGCCTACAAAACGACATGGCACTTTTAACGAAAAGCGCCGAATCATTAACTACATCACTGACTCACTTCAGCCAAGAGTCAGAACTTCATGAAATCTTAGATGAAGTTAATTTGTGGCTGCGGCTATCACAGCCCCTAAGTCAAATTCATCGCTTGTCACCCCACCCCAACAGAAAACTTTGGAGGAGGAATTAACAGAAAATCCTCTAATCGAAAACAATACCGCATCTGAGCAGTCACACCATCAACAGCAGCAGCAGCAGCAGCAACAGCAACAGCAACAACAACAGCAACAACAACAGCAACAACAACAACAGCTCATACAGACGACTACGAGTGGCGTCATCGCTGACCTGTTTGCTGAACGTCGAGCCAAATTCAGCTTCACCAAAAAATGGCCCTCCTGTGTCTGGATGGCGTACTTTAGGGAATAAACGGTGCTGGAGACAGGACTGGTCTGGATACGACATGAAGCTTAACAATCGGCAGCTTCAAGAAAAGCTGCTGATAAGGCCAGAGAAAGGAGGAAAAGAAGAAAAAGAAAACAACAACTCTTCCCCATCATCAGTCATCAACCCGTAGAAAATGCTCAAAACAACATTCTACAAGAAGCCAATCGAACTTTGGGTACAGACAAAGAGCTACTGGCCTCAGCTAAAGCTCAATTTGCCGGTCCACCTTCTACCACCGACCACCCAATTGCAGCACTCTGGCTTCAAAGTTTAGCTCATACAGGGTGAAACAATAAACCCATACCAACCAGAAAAGCAGAGTCAATCACCCAATATTGTGCAAATAGTGGCTGAAAGATCTGCACTACTACTGCCTTCTAACAACCAACAACAGCAACAACAACAACAACCACAGCCAGCGAACCAACAACAACCAGCAAATCAGCACCAACAGCAACTACAAAATCAAGATATCGAACTGCAGCAAAGCCAAAACATGCTGCCTCAAATCAGGAACACAGACAAGCAATTTGAACTTGACCCGATGCGGCCACCTATTGTACGCCATACTGAACAATCGGCGGAAGGGGACGGACGTTTTTTGCGGGCCAGACTACGCGACCCAAGAATAATGAAAATCGTCCGCCTATACCTTGCCTATATGAAGGACCAGCCTGCTACAGTCTGCGTGGATGGAATGACGTCAACAAGTATCAAAATACTGCTTGCATCCGAAGGTCTTCCAACGGCTCCAGACCATCTGCAACGCATCTTCGCAGAAGTTCATCAGGAGTATGGAATGAATGCAACTGAAGCAGCAGCCGATCTGGAAACTTATCAGCGATTCCTGTCCAGTGAACGGACGCACTGCCTGCAGCAACTGCGCGAGAGCACAACCAAATTTCACTCCTCTTCACATTTTCGGAAGTAATGACGCCTTCTTTGAAGCAGATATGAATGAAGAGGTATATAGTGATAATAATAATATTTTGTCAACCGACACACTTTCAACAATTTCTTCATGTAAATAGAATGCGACTGAAATTTTGATTTACTGTCAAAATTTCAATCGCATGAAAAGCCCAGCCAAAATGAAGGAAATTTATAATAATTTATTAAGTTCGTCCTTTTCGGTTATTCTGGCAACTGAAACTAGCTGGAGACGAAAGCGTGCGTAGTGAAGAAATATTTGGAAGTGTGTATAACGTATTTAGAAACGATAGGAACCTTTATGAGTCTGAAAAGAAATCAGGTGGTGGAGTCCTCATAGCTGTTTCTGCCAATTTAATTCAGAAATTATTACAACTACAAAATTTAATGAATTTGAGCATGTATGGGTGAAATCTTTCATAGCAGGTGAAACACACAGTGTTAGCCTCTGTGTATTTTCCACACAGCTTAATGCTAATAAAATTACATATCAAAAGTTTTTCAAATGCGCAGAAAAAATATTATCTGAACTACCTCCTCAAGTAAAAGTTCACATCTATGGGGACTTTAATCAAAACAACGCCGACTTCATTTTAGACTCTGAAAATGAAAACATCCTTCTCCCAGTCGTTGGAGATAATATCACTTTACATTTCATGTTTGATGAAATTGCTAAATTAGGTCTGAATCAAATTAACCATGTAAAAAACCAAGGAAATTGCTATCTAGACCTCCTTTAACGAATATTCATGAAGATTTTTGTGTGACCGAATCATTGAACCCATTATGGAAAAACGAAAAGTTTCACACAGCAATTGAATATTCACTATTCATACATGAATATCAAAGACCCAACGACTACGAATATGAAGAAGTTTTTGATTACAAGCTCGCGAACTATGAGAATATAAAAAACAAATTAAACTGTATCAACTGGCAACAAATTTTTAGGGACGAAGGAAATGTCGAATCATCTGTTGGCGTCTTCTACGAAATCCTATCCAACATTATCTCACAAGAGATTCCATTAAAGAAAAACGACGTCACGGAAACACTAAACATCCAGTCTGGTTTAACAGAGAAATCAAAAGTATAAAGAATCACAAACAAAAAGCCCACAAAATTTACAAAAACACAAAAGCAGTGAACATTTAGCAACTTACTTGGAAATATGCGATCAATTGAACTTGGCAATCAGTAATGCATTTGAAGTATTTAATGAAAAACTGAGCTTGAAATTAAGTCCTGTCCAAAAACTTTTTAATTACGTCAAAACAAAATTAAAATCAGACAATTTTCCATCAACAATGCATCTTGACGAACAGGTTGGGGATAACTCGGAAAAAATGTGCAATCTTTTTTAAAAAATTTTTCAAAAAATCTACACGACATATTCGGAAGAAGATCGCGACCGCGATTACTTTGCATTTTATCCAGAATATCCAAGGAATATTGGTGTCAACCAACTTCAGAGTTCAGGATATTTTGCAGGGTTTAAAAATTTAGACCCCTCAAAGGCCCTGGACCTGATGGAATTCCTCCAGTATTTTTGAAGAATCTTGCGAAGGAATTTGCATCTCCTTTGTTTTGGCTTTTTAATATGTCACTGGAATCAGGAATTTTCCCAACAATTTGGAAAAATTCATTCTTAGTGCCTATTTTCAAATCTGGCCGGAAATCTGACATACGTAATTATCGTGGAATCGCTATTATCTCTTGCATTCCCAAACTTTTCGAGGCAATTGTCAATAAAACATTATTTTTCAAATCAAAAATCGAATAACAGACAAACAACACGGTTTTTCAAAGGCCGCTCAACATCTACGAACTTACTAGAATTTGTAAATTATTCACTGAATGCAATGGATAATGGGAACCATGTTGAAGCTCTTTACACAGACTTTAGCAAGGCATTTGATCGTGTTGACATACCAATGTTACTTTTCAAACTGGAAAAAATTGGAATTGATTCTGGACTCTTGAAGTGGCTTGAATCATATTTAACTAACCGGCAACAAATAATAAAATTCAATGAAAAGAAATCAAATCCCATTCAAGTTACTTCAGGAGTCCCTCAAGGCTCCCATTTAGGACCACTTCTTTTTATTTTATACGTCAATGACATTTCCTTCGTCCTCAAAAATCTGAAAGTGCTAATTTATGCCGACGACATGAAGCTGTACTTGGAAATCAAAAATAAAGAAGACATCAATATATTCCAGTATGAAATTCATACATTCTACATCTGGTGTACGAAAAGCTTATTGTAACTGAATGTAAAAAAATGCAATTTAATATCTTTCAGCAGAAAATTAACAACAACCAACATTGTAATTGCATTAGGAAATCCGAAAGTAGAAAAGTGTGAAAAAGTGAGGGATTTAGGAATTATCTTAGACTCTAAACTTAATTTTATAGACCACTACAACACTATCATACACAAGGCAAATAGCATGTTAGGGTTTATTAAACGCTTCTGCTACAACTTTCAAGACCCGTACACTATTAAAACTCTATATATTGCCTATGTGAGGTCTATACTGGAATATTGCAGCATTGTGTGGTCTCCTCGTCCAGGTATACATGAAGAAAGAATAGAATCAGTATAAAAACAATTTCTATTATATGCTCTTCGTAAGCTAGGCTGGGCCTCACATCGTCTTCCATCATATGAAGCTCGCTGCATGTTGATTGACATCCAAACATTGAAAGAACGACGAGAATATGCGATGGTTTCATTTGTAAACGATATCGTTTCGCAGCGTGTTGAATCAGCCGAACTACTTTCTAAATTAAATTTTTATGTACCAATTAGACGACTTCGAAATCGTAATTTATTTGCTCTAAACCATCATCGCACGGAATATGCTAAAAATGGACCAATAAATAGCATGATGGATTCCTATAATCAACACTGTGAAGCCATTGACGTTACAATGTCTCGGTATAAATTAAAACATTATTTTAAGTCCCTGAGGATACAAAACTAAAAAATTTTTATATTTATGTATAGTTAAGAAAAAGCAAATTGTCTATGTACTAGTCTACAAATGGTTGACGAAATAAATAAATGAAATGAATTTAAAGTGAAATAATTTGGAAATTGTAGAAGTTTTAGATCTATTTTCTAACAATTAATCAAAACAGTCACCCCTGAATAAGCCGTTCGTTACCCTAGGGGAATTTTACTTGATATCTTAAGGAATAAAACAATCGGACTTTCATGGGAGATTTTCCCTTCTTTGAATCATGAACAGTTATTCCAAATTTTAGAATTTCCATTTAGCTCGGTTTTTAAATGTTGCGCTTATGTTTTCTCGCAATCTTGGGGACACAAAATTAACGAACAGTCATGACAGATTTTTTGTTCTTTTAATCATAAGCAAACAGAAACAAATTTATTGATTGTCAGTCACTTAGTCAGCTTAGTGACCGTTTCGGCTTAACTACCTATTCGGCCCAATGGCATTCGGTCTGATGACGTTTGGTCTAATGGTATCCATGGTCTAATGGTCCAATCACCCACCACGCTGTGAACATATAGTTGACAAAGCACCGCAAACGAGTCTCATTGCGTATGTTACCCATCTTGAAGATACAATGAGCATTATTAAAAAAAGCGTAATTTAACATAACAACAACACTGCTACTTGTAGCTGCAAATCAACAACATTTTGTCAAACATGAATGTGTGTTGGTTTTGTGTGTAATTATTTCCGGGTTTGAAGTTTAATTAGGATAAAATACACAATAAATATTCAGTTAATCGTGCTGTTGGCTAAATCCGAATATTCGGTCCTTTCGCTCAACTCCTCGTCTACTTTGTGCGCCGCAAATCGCCAATTTAGATTGCTTCTTGTTTCCAGCCAGTTTTTGGGTCTTCATCAGGTTCCGCTTGACAATGGCTCTATATTTCTCGATTGGGTTGAAACGTTTTTTTTTCTAGGGCTCACTGTGCAAGTTGTTGGTGGCATATCGCTCTATGGCCTTTTTCGTAATGGCAAGCTGCCATCTTACGGTTGCCGTATGCCTTACGGGTGTCTCGCTCTTTAAGTCTGTCTAGCACACATGTTACCATACGGTTGAGAAATCATAAGTGTGCCTTTGTTAGTCATAATCAAGTTGCTGCAACTAAGTATGATCGTGGCGAGCTACCTGGGACAAGTTTCGTCGTCCTTTTGTTCCATGCAATTGAACTTCGTCGTCGTGTACAGCTGCCGCGATCGTATTTTTGCAGTCTTGTTTTATGATGTAGAAGGAAATGTTCGCTCATCACCATGAGGCCCCAGGAGTGGACACTAATGTTTGCTAGAATGAAACATATGAAGAGATAGTGTTGATAGTTCCGACAGTGTACGGCAGGTTGTGAAAATTGAATAGAAGTATTGAAAATTGAGCGAAGGGTTTGGATTAAATATGGAATAAAACAAATTTGCTGTTAGTTCAATTGGAGATGCATTTTTTATTCATTTAGGCTGCATGAAGAAACTACAAATTTTTGAGTTTACTCCAGCCATTTGGGTCTTTGCAGACTTCTCTGCAACTGATTTAGCTGCTTTTGTCCAAGATTTTTTCAAAATCGTCGTAGCTTGAGTTGTTTATCTTGAGTTCTCTCTTAACGAAAGCTCAATACCGCTTGATAGGTCACAACTCCGGGCAGTTAGGTGGATTCACCTCTTTTGGTACAACATGGACTCCATTCGCTTTATATCATTCCAAAACATCTTTGGCGTAGTGACAAGATGCCAAATCAGGCCAGAATAGCGGGGAAGCGTCATGGCTGAGTAGGAATGGTAACAACCGCTTCTTTTGACATTCTTCACGGTATATTTCCTTGTTTACCGTTCCGGTACTGATGAAGCTTTGGCTTGCTCGGCCACAGCTGCATATTGCCTGCCGAATCAAATATTTTTTTGGCAAATTTGGCTTTTTTCTTCTTTCTGAAATGCTCCTCTACGCCGGTCCGTTGAATGGCAGTGTAATAAGACATTCCGGAAAGCTGCTTTAAGTCTTTCAGCTCATAAGTTGCATCTTCCATTATCACGCAGGAAAAATTCGTCAAATATTAGCGATACAACTTGCGAACCCGGGTTTTAGCCGTCAAATTCTGTTTATCATTACGGTTCGGTACAGTTTTCACCTTGAACGACTTCATACCTTGTCGGTGCTTGGAAGTGTGCACGAAAGTTGGGGTCATTTTAATTGTTCTAGCCCCAGCACGTAACGAAAGATCTGGTCTCTTCTGCAATAGTTCCTTCACCTTCGCGTCGTTTTTGTTCCTCAGATCCGTTTTTGTTCCGCTCCCATCCTTCCTGGCTGTTGTCAAACGTGCATCGAAAGAGTTAAGAACGTTATGGTCAGTGCTTGCAGGAAAACCAAGCTGACAGATCCGGATTTTCATTGCGATCGCACACAATTGCTTTTCGCATTTGCTCTTCTTTCGACGCCATCTTCGATCTAAAAGCTTGTAGTGTTAACAAAAATTGATTTTACACAATGAACAGACATACTTTCATCAATCTGCGAAATATTTCACGAGATATAGGTATTAAGCGTCGTCCAGATTTTGTCGCGAACAAGCAACGCATTCCTCCGCCTTACATCTCCAATGCCGAGTAGGTCAAGGCTGTGCAATTTCGGCCACCTAGAGACCAACCATTTTGAAGTTGTTGTACTCTTCTAATTGCGGAGAACACGTCTTACCTTCACCGCTGCCAGGATACGAAAGAGGGCGAGCTCTCGGACTACGTGATCGGGTTGGAAGATGTAGGGTTGTATGAAACCTCTAGCGGGCGAGATGCGAGCGGCAGGGATGCGTCATATAGTCAAGATGTATATAGAGGGTTGTTAAGGGATGATTAAAACATCATCCACACATCACCCCTCTTCAGAATAAAAAAAAACTGGAAACTCGGGGATTAATTGTTTATTGTGATTAGAAATACATGATTTGATATGCCCTTAAAACTTGGTGGATGTTAGATTGCTTCAGCTTCCACAAATCTTTCAAATACAAATCCAAATATTGAGGTGTTCTCTTTGCTCGCATTGGACGTTAAGCTACGCCAGCCTGTGGATTTTCTACCTCGCTGCAGTGTCCTGGTTGGCTCTACAGCCTTCTGAGCGTTCTGAATAGATAGTTTCTTCGAAGTGCCTCCAGGGGTACGCCTTCTTTGTCTGTGACACATGTCTTCTCAGGATCTGACCCCGACCAAAAGGGAATAAAGAACAAAATTATTTCTAGTTCTGTTATTCAGTTACACTGTTTTATAACAGAGATTGAAATTTAGATCGCGGATGTTGTTAAAATAACGAAATTGTAACAAAGATCTTCTAGAGGTAACAAAATTATAGCAAATTATGATATGGATATAACATAAACAGAACAAACTTTAAAACAGTTTTGTTACGATGTAGCAAATGATATCAGCTAGTGTTAGAATTCATTTATTTATTCACGCAAATTGTGGCTCCAAGCATTATATCTCAATTTGTTATAAGTATGTTATACAATCATTCAGATGAAAACGTCTTAAACAAATTTATATCATAATCAGTTAGTCGTAACAAGGTTTGTTATAATTTTGTTATATTTATGTTATACCCTCCTGGTCGGGACCGCTTTCGTCACTCAGAACTAGCATGCCATTTCATTCTTCAGTCACCCACCAGGTTGACGTTCTACCTCGACTGTGTCCTCTGATTCAATATGGTATTTTAGAGTGCCCCACCTTGCATCCTCTCGAGTTTTTTGTCACTTTTCAATTTCCGATCCCATGCGTCGAGCAGATCATCATTGAAGGTTTCCTCTCCGCGGAAAATCAGAGGGAGCCCCCGTTTGATTTTCCTACCCGTCATAACCTCCTCTGGCGGTCTGCATATAAAAGAGTGTTATTCAAATATACAATACTTGTATAAGGGTAGTCCTCAGTTAAACTCGCCACCGTACTGAAACGAAATACGCATAAACTGTCGCTTTCAATTCTTCTCCGTAGCTTGTACCGCTTACAGCCGCTGCGATCATGGCTTTGTTTATCAATTTCATGCAGCTCTCTGCTAGACGGTTCTGCTGAGGATATAAAGGTGACGAGAAAATGGCATTTATTCCACGTTCGAGCCAATATTGCTTATAATCCTCTCCATTGAAGAGGGGACCGTTGTCTGATTAACAGGAATCCACCACGCATTATAAGTTTTGTATCAAAAGCATTGAAAAGCATTGAAAATATCCGCAAAACCAGCGCGAAGTTCTTGCTGCTGTATGGGCTGTGGAGCATTTCAATTACGTCTTATTAGGTCGGCCCTTTACCCTTCGTAGCGTTTCACAAGGATTTACATTTAATTGAACAGCGTGGGCCCTTAGGCACAGTCCATATAATTTTCACGTGGAATATATACGGGGTCGAGATAATATAGCCGATCCGTCTTCACGGCTATATGAAGGGGACGATGGGCCATTCGACGAGCAAGTTAGTCCGTGGGAAATCGCTTCCCTAGAAGTAAATAAGTTTGGTTTCTTAACCGAGAAAAATATCGAAGTCCCCACAACGAAGGATGAGCAGCTCACAGATCTTATTTAAGATTCATTTGAGATTCCATTCCCAAGAGGTGATAGATACTCTAGAAACTAACGTTGGGCCAAGACACCTGAAACAATTTCAAGTTCTGGGTAACGACTTGTCCATTCGGGGAAGACTTCTGATCAACACAAGCTGCGCAACAATACCTGAGAGTCTTATTTTGCTTTTCGTGAATTCATACTTATCTGTAAGGGTTCGGATAGAAAGTAAAAATCATTTAACGGCGAGTCGTTAGGTCTGCTCATTGTTTTAGTTTCATCTGACAATAATGTAAGTCAACTTTAATATTCAATCACGATTCCACTCCCTACAAAAAGTAGCCAACTTAATGAACGAACTCAAAGAAACAGTGTATTTGCTCGAACGCTAAAATCTTGCAAGTATTCAAAATCCTTGCCTTTTCCGCGCGGTCGTCCCGATCCGCTTTTATGCCTATTCCACGTACTCTCCAACGCGGTCGTCCCGATCCGCTACCAATTCTTTTGTTCTACCCATCGCGGTCGTCCCAATCCGCCACCTGAACAGAATCGCGGTCGTCTCGATCCGCTACCAAATTATCATTCTGTCTCTATTTCCTTTTTTCTGCTGTCCGGGTTCAAAAGCATCAGCACTTCACCCGAACCGCGACTTTGTTATCGAGAAAAGCAAAAATCAAATTTAAAGCAAACCAAACTATGTTTCCATGAGGTATGTAACTTTGGGTTTGTTTTGCCGTTACTATGGAAACTCTTCTGTTTGAAACTGTTTGCTCGCTTTCTGTCCCCTGATTTTGCATTATTCCAACGTTTTGACTTACATTATTCACTATTTATCTACACAAAACTGCAATCCCAGAATGGCCAGTCTCAAAGTGGCAGGAACAATATTTCCGAATTATTCTTTTCAGCTGAAAAATTCAGCTGCCTGGCAGGATCGCCAATGTGCAATTTCGGCCACCTAGAGACCAACCATTTTGGAGTTGTTGTACTCTTCTAATTGCGGAGAACACGTCTTACCTTCACCGCTGCCAGGATACGGGTGAGCTCTCGGACTACGTGATCGGGTTGGAAGATGTAGGGTTGTATGAAACCTCTAGCGGGCGAGATGCGAGCGGCAGGGATGCGTCATATAATCAAGATGTATATAGAGGGTTGTTAAGGGATGATTATAAACATCATCCACACAAAGGCGTACAAATCCGCTAGCTTGACAGGTAAAATAATGCGCGCCTGATCGTGCTCAGTCGTGTTTTGTTTATCGTTGCGATTTGGTGTCTTTACTTTTTTATATTTTGATGGCTTACCTATTTTTTTTTATATCGATGCCTGGTTGTAGACGACGGTTCCATCTTGTTTCCGACATTTAGGAAGAACAGGTTGGTGGACACCGCTTGGTCACAATACCTCTCCAATCCGGGCTTTCTGGCTATCGATAAACATTGCTCGAATAGTATTACGATGTTAGTGAAAGATGATGTGGCTATTTTTTACTAGTTTGATTATTTTGATTGAAAAGTGTTGAAAAGTGCACATTCTCATTTATGGGTAAAGTTGACTTTACCCCTATTTGAGTAAATTTGTATGGGAAAAATACTAAAATATAAGTTGTAACGTACCCATAAATGGGTATTAGCACTTTTCGCGATTATAGGTATTCTTCACTCAAATTTGGGTAAACTGATCTTAGCGTCTAGAGGCATCATTCTGCACGCACACTCCCACAGAATGAGGTGTTTTCAGGTTTTTGAAATGCACAATTAAAGGAGATGTGTCAAATTTAAGTCGACAAACTGTTGATCGTAACACTCTCTACTACAACTTAGGTTTATCCTGCCAGAACAGTTGACTTTTGAATACATACTTCAAAACGCTTTATTCCAACTTTTTCTGACCCTTGTCCTTGTGTAACTAGTTACATTAATGGAAGATTATGTACCATGTCACTGAATACTCTTACCTCATTTTCTGAAGTCTTGTTTTTCTTTCAGGGTACAATGGAACTTTTTTAGATCTTTACAGCTGCTTAAAAGTGGCGAACTTGTGCGGTGTTTTAAACGATCCTTTCCCTTGACCACCTTGGCGTTTCTAAAGCCGTTAACGTGCAACTCGTATTCAGCTTGATCGCTGATTATGGGTGCTCTGCGGAACTTATTCTAACCGTAAGGTTTTTAGCAGTAACGTAAGAACGTTTTTGAAGCCTAGAATTGCTTAAGCATTTCTTCCAGCTTCTTAAGCAACAATAAAGTGGTCCTTAAACTGAATCAAAATCAAAAGTAATACATCCCCAACGATTCACCTTTACTCGCCAGCATCGCCAATTGAAACGGGTTCAACTTTTTACCGACAGCCATCCATAACACTACTACAGGAGGGCTAGGAACTCGACGACGTGAAATGGGCAAACATCACACCCAACGAACTGTCTAACCAGTGGAAAAACTAATGGGTTACTCGTGATTTTGCCATCACAGAGCGAAGAGTGTGAATTGAGCTAGCACCTGAGCAAACATTTACCATTTCCGTACCTCTTGATTACAAAAGCTGTGTACATTTCCACCATCCCGCTACCGAATCGAAGCTCGAGGCAACCAACTTCAATGTCCATCAATGTGAAACATAAACCATGCGACCGTTCTCCTCCCATCGTTGGTTGTCATGGTGTGGATTTTGAGCCGGGAACCTATCAACAAATAGTGTCAAGTTTGAAGCCATTTTTTGAAATTTTCCCCCAATCGAGAATGGTTATAAGCTCTTCCGAATCGTCCCGGACGATGCACCATCCAGTTACTGAACACACACACAAAAGCCCCGTCCTCATTGTTAACAGCCTCCTTCTGTTGCGAGCACTTCAAAGGATCGTTTGCCTCGTGGCGTTCCTAGGCATTGTGATAAAAGTATCTGCTCCAGCTTATGACATTCTACGTGCGTGTGCCGTTGACATTTATGAGCCCATGTTGAGGCCATATAAGCCAGTGAATTTTCCCACTTGGCTGCCTACTCTCAATAACTCGACAGAACAATATGCAAAAAGTAAACACGGGCTCGATGGAAGTCTACCGGATGGATTCGCAACACGTGTGCGCTACAAAGCCTATGAAAAGACCTAACGAGAACTGTGCCGCATCGCCAGCTGGGATCGAAGAATCATGCTCGCTGTTTTGTTTCCTGGCTGAATTCCACGAGAGGCGCCTACTCTGATGTGATGATGTGATTGCCTGAAAATTGTGCGACGCTCAACAAGTGGCAACCGTGCAGGCGACATTCGACATTCAGGAAGCTAGAACAGGATTTCTGGTACAACTTTACGGTGGTGGTGGTGGTGGTGGTGGTGGCGGGGTCGGGGGAAGAAAAGAAAAACGAACGGAAGGAAGACGGAATTTGTCTTTATCTGGGAGCTTCTTTCTAGTGATTTCGCCAGACTTCGAAGATGCGAAGGTTGGATTCCGTAACGGTTAATGTAATTGGGTGTGCAAACAAGATAAACGGCAACAGTTGTTCGTCCTGATTTTGAATCTCCTCGTCTTATTTTAGGGTGTTTTGTTATTCTGCTATGTTAGACGCTTTGAACCCTTTTTTCCATGTTTTAAAGCGAAGCTTTTCACATGTCCTATTTTAGGCTCACTTTCTTTCATTTTAAAATACGAATTTCACCATCGCTTGGAATGAGGTTTCAGCAGTTACCTGTCAAGAATGATAGTCTGAAAGATTATACCATAAAGTGGACACAAGAAACCCATCAACATAACAGGGATAAGCCTAAGGATGTTCCAGACACCACCGATATTCTTAACTCAAAGAGTCACTTGCTGGTTCAGCCCAGTATGATGCTCGGGCAGGAGATTCAATTTTCGTCAACTTGTTGCTGGGTGGATGCGGCAATAGCTCCCACGCAATCCCTGCGACCTGAGGATACATTCAGATGCTGGGGGCGATAATCTGAGAATCGTGGGAAAGCTCTATTCGAGCATCATTATCAAGACAAGCGAACGAAGTGAGAAAAACAGGATTGCTACGGCTTAGCGTTGACACAGCCAAGCCAGATGGAATAACGAAAGTGAGATTAAAACGGAGTCACTGGGGGGTTTTGTGCAACAATTGTTTGCTGCAGACAATGATGGTCATTTACGGTCGTTGCCGTCACAATGCTATACTTATTCAGATCTGATGCAGGCCATCGAACTCTGGGCTTGTCTTTGGGATTTCAGAAGACGGCAACAAATGGGGGTGCGCATTTAAAATTGGAAGCGCCTGGTACATATAAACAATAGGGCAAACAAACGTGGACAACCCCTATAATTTTCCATAGAAAAGTGACGCCTGAAATGCGATAATGGATTTGACAGTTCACTCATGGACTATTTATAGACGTTCGTGGAACACAGCAGGCCCACGACGAGCGACAACTTTAGCTCGGTAGTCAGTTTTTTCCACGTATCGAGGCAGGCCGTTTCAAATTTACGCCACCGTCAACGGGGAACATTGATTACATTGCTCCATTGTTGAAACAGATCCGTCAATTAGTTCATCACCATGTGTAGGGTTGCTACAAGATAGCAAATATTATCCTCCAGCGGCAGATGAAACCCTAATTAACATCTCTATCCTATGTCCGTCAGAGACGCTGGTGGATCGACCGCTGGCTCTGATTTTGCCATCCTTTTGATACGGGTTGTTGATTAAATGTACCTTACCGTCCGTCATCTATAGTATTTAGGTAGCAGAGCGCGAGTGCGAGCGTATTCATCCTACTAGAACGGCAAATTATGTGGAAAATGAGCATCATAGTAGTCCTTTCCACCATGCGTTGCTGCACTATGGGATGTCACGTGGCCAAGAAGTCCAATCCTGTTTGTTATTTTCAATTAAATAAAAAACAATGGCTAAATACTTTCGCATTTTGGATTGTGAAATTTCATGCGATGAAAGCCATATTATTCCGAAAGTTAACCCATTTTCCTGGATTTTACAGGTACGCATTTATGAGATTTTGTCAGAAACCCAATTTCCTGTCGCGCTTCTAAACTTTCCAATGGAATTAGTTGTCCATTAATTCATCAAAACTGTGTTCAATCACACCTTGCCTACAACTTACCCATGTTTGAAAGCGAACATGAAAATATTTTTGGCCGCCTACAAACCATAGTGTTGTTGAACATACGGTGTGTCTCAAACTGGTTGATTTTAAAGTTTATAAATTATAATCTAAAGCCGTTATGTCGAACGTTACTGGTTCGAAGACTATTTGGCAAAATGGCAAAACTACACCGAAAACCAGAAATTTAGAAAATTAAACTAAATATTTCATGAACTCTTACGATATGAAGCTGATGAACTAGCATGGAGTTTTGTTCCTTCTTTACCCTTCTTCAGGTATCGGGTTCAATATGACCGGGAATGGATTTAAAAAATGCTAAAATAAGCAATTTTTATTTACTTTTCTCAAATCAAAAAGGGGTACACACTTAGAAAGTTTAACAGTATTCGGTAACTTTTTACCGAACTTTCAACAGCTGAACATTTCGGTAATCCGATTTAACGGACTTCGGTAAAATTTGACAAGTTCCGGTAATTTTTGTACCGGAATACTGTAAAATTTCACCGAAATCCGGTAAATCGGATTACCGAACGTTCAGCTGTTGAAAGTTCGGTAAAAAATTACCGAATACTGTAAAATTTTCTAAGTGTGTACGTTTCTGCATTGAACCCAAAATTATTTTTGACATTTCTGAAGGGCTGTTAAAAAAAGTTACGAATAATACCCCGTTCACACTACAACTTATATTACGTGATATAGACTAACTTGATATCAGCATCTATACATCTAGTTTTCACTGGAAATAATGTGCATGGCATTTGATATCAAGACACTCTATAATATAAAGATTGGACTCCGGAAAAAATGTGACACTTTGTTTTGGGTGTAACTTTTTATCGCGTGGGTAAAAAATAATGAAATTTTGAGTAATACTAGTTTAGAGTGTTATGTTTTTGTGTGCTAAAATTATTGCGATCTGTCAAGTAGTTTTCAAGATGCATTCGAAACAAGAAGAGCTACGCCAGCAAATCTTGGGCGCGGTGATCGATAATCCTGGTCAGTCGCACAGATGGACCATCAAAAGGCTTGGAATCCACCATTCCACCTTGTCCCGCGTTGTGAAGATGTTCCAGGATACAAAGACGATAGTGCGCGCTGGAAGCGGCTGAAAACCGAAAACGGAATTCGCAGAGAAGGCGCGGAAGATAAGGCAGTACTTTAAGGAAAACCCGAACCTTTCCACCCGAGACGTGACCAAAAAGGTCAATTCGTCGAAGTGGTTCGTCCAGCAGACCATGAAGCGGGCTGGGCTACGTGTTTTTAAGGTCAAAAAGGCGCCAAACCGGACTGACAAGCAAAACACGATGGCCAAATTGCGTGCGCGGAAGCTGTACCGTGAGTGGCTGGTCAAGCCAGGCTGTCTCGTCATGGACGACGAAACATATATCAAGGTGGACACCAAACAAATCCCCGGCCTCGAGTTTTTTGTCGGTACGTCCCGCATGGAGGTTCCGGAAAAATTCCGGTACAGCAAGCCGTTCGTTACAACCGGCACCATAAACGGGCAGATTTATCGAGAGGAATGCTTGCATAAGCGCTTACTGCCCTTCCTCCGCTCTCATCGTGGTCCCACGCTGTGCTGGCTGGATCTCGCTTCGTGCCATTACGCCAAGCCTGTAATGGATTGGTACGAAGCGAAGGGTTTAATGTGGTCCCGAAGGAAGCGAACCCGCAAAATACACCAGAACTTCGTCCGATCGAAAAGTTTTGGCGATAATGAAGAAGAAGTTGAAGAAAAGCGGAAAAACATTCAAAAACCGATGAAGCTTTCAAAAAAAAACTGGGAGAAATTGTGTAAGGAAGATGGACAAAGCCTCACCCAAGATCTCATGAGTAGTGTTACGAGAAATGTACGAGCATTCAGCTTGGGGGAAGAAATTCCATAAGTAAATAATGCCAAAACATAGCTAATATATAGTTATTCAATTCCTGAAAATTTGAGAAGTATCCGATTTAAAATGAATTTTTGTGATCATTTTTGTGTGTCTCATTTTTTCTGAGTCTAGTCTTTAGGTTGTAATGTGAACGGAGCTTAAGGTGTTTCGGGTCATATTGACCCGGATTTCAAACGCACATTGTGGAAACAAATATGAGTATAGGGTATGTGTCCCTTGACTCAGCCTAATATGCAACAATCGATAACATTTTTTATTATAACTCATAAGGTATATGAGCTGGAAGCATCATTTAACTAGTTATACACTCGCAAATATATGTTTAATAAGTTATCTGGTAGTATGAATTACGAATAGTTACACAACTCATTTTATGAATTCAGAAACTTGAGAGGAATATGGATGTAATGTCGGTCTATGGGTACCAAATTGGGTCTAATCATGGATGCAAGTTCGTCCCATTCGAGAGATTTGTTATTAGATGTTGTCTAGGTACGATTTTTTTTCCTGATTTTCTGGTTCATGGCGTTGCCAGCTGTGTTCGCTCTATCTAACAAGCAATTTTACAAATCAAACTATATTTAAACTGCTAAGAAACACTTAAGTGATTTTAACAGTGATTTTAACAGATTTTGTTCCTTTAGTTTGTGTTAAGATGAGCCATATGATAAACATTCAACCGAAACTCAGACATTTTCATTGTAAATGTTACCAATAACAACATTTTTACTTCGTTTTCCATACAACAGGCCATATTTGGGAACCTAGTAAAAAATATGTTCCTAACATTGGGTCTATGGTTTTCATGTTAAATCATTGTTATTTTACCTATGGGACCTGTTAGTTTATAACGAGTGACTATTTTTTGTACATCTTGGCTGCATTATTCGGTTTATAGTTTCAATATCGGCAAATTTAGATCATTCGAAGATCGTGTAGAAAATCTGTTCAGCTGAACCACTAAAGTCATGGTGTCTAAAAAGTAGAAGAAATTTAAAATTACGCAGAAGTTAACAACTATAAATTTATTAAATATGTCTAAATTGCTTTGAAATAAATAGGTCATCTTGATAGCAATACGATTTTGATGATTATCACCGAAATAGTTACATATTTGGTACATAGGCCGAATGAAGGAGCTAGGCTAACATTACATCCCGTTACCCTATTTTAAAGAATTTGCTGTCAATTAGAGTCCCAATTTTTAGTTTCTGGTGAGTACTGCCCTTTTTAACCGGATTGGTCACAGGGAATCTGAGCCGGAAGAGGGCATGTTTTGCCACGATCCGTGATGCGACGACAGATACGCATTCATCGGAACAGGCCTTTCGATGGCTCAAACTTCATGATTTTTATTGAGTGGTCTACTTAGTCTTGAAAGGATCAATGGCCATATAGACAACTCGATGCCCGGAAGAACCCTTTCGGGAACAAATACGGATTTTGCCGAAACATACCTTTAACCGGATCAAACTTCATGATTTTTTAATAAGTAGTCTACTTCTACCCTAAAAATGGCCCAATGGCTATATTGGCCACTCCGGAACAATTCGGATACCTCGGGGGAACCGTTTAGGATGGAATAAATACAGATTTTTGACGGCTCGAACTTCATAATTTTGATTTGGCAGTCTACTTCCAGGCTTGAAATGGATCAATGGCCATATTGGTCATTCTGGAAGAGCTCGGGTGCCCGGAAGAACCCTTATGAGGATACCTAAAACGATTTTTTCGCCGAAACATGCCTTTCAACGGCTCAAATTTCACGATTTTTCATAAATAGTCTACTTCTAGCCTTGAAATGGACCAATTCGCCATTTTGAGAAATATTTGCCATTTCGAGACAATTCGGATACTACGTGGTATCCTTCAAGAGGTGACAAATGCGGATTTCCACCGAAACATGCCTTTCGAGGTTTCAAAATTCATGATTTTTCATGAGTAGTATACGTTCAGCCCTTGAAATGGACCAATGACCATATTTGCCATTCTGGGACAATCCCTGGGGATCATTTTATTCATTTTGACGGCTCAAACTTCATGACTTTTTGCAAACAATCTACTTCTAGTCATTAAATGGACAAATGCCTATATTGACCATTCCGGGACAACCCGGATACTCCGAGGGAATCCTTCAGGAAGAGGGAAATACAGTTTTTCCCTCGAAACATGTCGATGTTACTAAATTTCTACCATGCATGAATCCTATTGACATTTTTTTTTTCGTTATGAATCTTGACTGCAATAAAACAAATTCAGTTACGAATTCTATCACCGTGCTTTTACCGAAATTGCCAGAGATTTTTTTTTGTTATGCCCGTTAAATGTTCGTAGAAAGAGGAACGAAGTCGAACGAAGTTGGCGATAGGGAATATTTATGTTGAGAATGAGAAGCGGCTACAGCCGAGGATAATCAATTTTCGATTGAAGAAGGTCAGAAGCAAAGACCGTTTTTGAAACATCACGACGTTCACTCAGTATCTCGAGACCTAAAAGTTCTCATCGCGCATCATACCTGGGCAAATTGATTGGATTGGACATCATTGAGATACACTAGAAATATTAACGGCCCTAGGTGGCCACCACCTTGTGGTACTCCCGAAGGAACAAGGAAGTAAGGTGAAATTGAGTCGCCCAATTTGATAGCCATTTCATGGCCACTCAGGTAGGATTGAAGCCAATCGGAGAAGATCCAGATAAAACGAAATGTTCGATCTTTGCAATAGCAATCCAATGGTTGATTTTATCGAATGCCGCCGAGCAATCCGTATAGATCAAATCGATTTGTTGTCCTTTCTTTAGAACTTTAGCGATGAAAGATGTGTAAACATCTAAATTGGTACTTTTTGGCCGTTTCGGCAAGAAACTATGTTGATGTTCAGAGATAAATAGCGTAAACCCCTTTTTCAAATAACTTCAAAACGGCACACACAGCAGATCACGACAATTGCTGACTGTCCTGATTTTCGGACTCCATTTTGATTTGATCGTCCCAAAATCGTACCGTTTGCAAAACAGATGCTTACGCAACAAACATCGAACACTGAATGGTCTTCCAAACCAACTCGTAATCGCATCTCCTTTATTTAGAGCACACAATCTCAAACCGATCTTACCGAAAATATTCTAAGTCCACGTAAGCAAGCTCCCTGAACTGTCAAAACTGCATTGATTACGCCATCGTGCAATGATCTATACTAGGCTATACACGGTAATCTCAGTTTACGCTATTATGACTATAAAGTATGCTCTTTCGAGGGAAACTATTGCTTCCTTGCTTTTCTGCTGGGAATCAATTTCGCTTTGGCAACGATGTATTCAGTACTAAAATTTGAGTTCCTAAATTCCATCTGACAATAGTTATTACTATAGACACTGTATATAGACCGGACAACGCAAAATCATACAATCTGCCAACCCTGAAAAATGTCACAAATTTGAACAATTGATTTGGCACCACTTCTATTTGTACACACTTGAAGTAAACAGCGCAATAGGCTAAAAAAGAAGATTCCGTTTCAATCTTGGTAGTTTGTTTTGATTCCGTTTGAAGATATTCATTAAAAAGCACAGTGAAAAGTGCCATGTAAAAAATGAATTGTTTGGAGCGAAGTTGTGGCAATACCTCGCGATGTGAAGTTAATTCTGTGGGTTTCTTCCGGTTTCCAAAGAAAGATTATACAAGACAGAAATGGCTTGCATTCTGCGGCCTTTCGGCAGATTTTTAGATTCTAGGAAGCCATAGGCTGTGCAGTGTAAATACAAAATACTATAATTTGTTTTCTCCATTACTAATTATAACAAACATATCCAGTTACATTTTCTTGCTAGTGATCTCTACTTCGATACGAACGGAAAGACTCGAAAAGTCCATAATGCTGTTCCGTTTTATGACAATGTCACGCAGTTGAGTACCAGGGAAAGAAAGACTGCAACTAGCGATTTGAAATTGGTTCACTGTTGGAGAACCTCTTGGTCCGAAGTACACCTTGAAGCCAGCGCCTGAGTATACATATTTGCGCCTTAATTTTGATTTGCTGTGTTATTTTGACAGAATATTTGATTAACATTACTGAGCTTGGGGCCGAGTACTGACTGAGCCAAGAAAAAAATCGTATTTATATGGGACCTACTGGTCTTAGAGTTAGTCTATGGTTTTACCACTGTTGCAGGATCGACGATTGGGTGATCAACAACTGGAAGATGGACTGGAACATTGTTTGCAGCTTTGTGACCATCCAAAGATTCTTGCATGAACACGCTTGAAAATTGACTCAGGAACAGATCACAGATAACATCTATAGACGAGCTTTTTTCCTCTGTTCGTTCACGTAATTCCAGAACTCTTTAGGATTGTGACGTAGTTGTTGCTGAACTTTTCTTTTATGCGCAAAAATAGTTTTTGATTTAGACGATCAAACTTTTATTCTGGTAACATGTTTTGTGGAGCATTGAATAAATTATTTCTTGAAATTTTCTGGACACAAAATCAATGAAGTTTCATTCCTAATTTTAATCATGTGGCATTTAGCATAACATTAGTGATTCAAAACTTTCAAATGAAATATTTTGGGACATAAATTGGACATAAAGGATATTTCTTCTTCTTTAATTTATAAATTATGGTCTTTTTAATTTAAAATCTCGCCATCTGTAAAGAATGGCTGTTAGTATTATTAAATGTTTTTGGGTCTTGAAAGAATCAGCTATTATGGAAGATTTTTCATTGAATCAATCATGAGTATTTTATTCTAATATATAATTCCATTTTCGTTTTCTTTATTGACGTAGGACTTTTCAAAATATCACGTATGATAAAATTGTTGTGTTGTGGGAATCAAACCCATCAGACCTGCCGCTTTTAAAACGAGAGTGTTGGTTAACAAAATGGATTTTTGCACGATGACAACCGCGGCAGCAAGTGTTCATTTAATGCTTATGTGTCACATACAGAAGTAGTAACAGAAGGATCGCAGCAAGTCGCGCTTTTGAATTGACGTGTTTTTCTTATGCTCCGTCGATTTCGCGAAAACAAACATTATGTTGAATATTTGATACAAAATATGCGAATTAAATATTGATTCATTGATTGGAAGTGAACTGGAAGTGAAGAGCGGTTTCAGCGAACCGCGAGTGTGTCACTAGGTCACCAGGCTACCGTTCGAGAAGCTGTGTTGGAACGGAACTGCATTGGAATCCAAATCAATTGTTCCTCCTAAGGAGACCGAGCATGATGATCTGAAAGCCAAAGGTATTTGTTGAAAGACGATTTTTAACATTCTAGAAAATATGCTCGCTGTGATCTACAATTTGGGTGAGCCATGTTATCCTGTTGATCAAATTCAATTTGTTGCTTCTTAAGAAACTGCTTGATTGTTCGTGTTAGTCAGGTTTTGTGCGTTGTCGGAGGCTGTAATCGCTCAATGCTTTATTAATGCAGTAAAGTTCGGAAACTATGTTTAGCTACTTTTTGAATACATTAATTGTTATGTTATGTGTTCTCCGTGCGAGGAGTAACGATTATGATGTAGAAGGAGATGTTCGCTCATCACCATGAGGCACCAAGAGTGAACAACAATGTTTTTGGCTAGAATGAAAGATGTGAAAAGAAAGTGTTGAAAGGTCCGTCAGAGTGCGGCAGGTAGGAAAATTAACAGATGTTTTTTGAAATGGTGGTAAATGGTGGTAACCATTAATTATACTGGCGGGGACCAGTATCGCATCGCTTCACGATGTTTCTCTCCGAGGTCTCTACGTTGGAGACGACGAGAAAAACTTTAGTGATCGTCAGTCGTTGCGAATCAAAACAAACCCAAAAAAGGAGAGAGTTCCTCTCCCATGTGCGCATCAGTAAACAGAGTGCACACAATAGATCGCTAAGAATAAACTATACAAGCCACAGTGGTACATGAGCGTCTTTCCATGCGTCAATTTTTGCCTGTTGAAGTGGCGGACTTGTTCCCAGGTAATAAAAAGTCATTTTTTGCGTGACGTAATTAATGGACGTTCCCAAATCAATGGTTGGTTCGTTGGTTTAGGTAGTCTGTTTTTTTAGCGTGTTTCATGGTGAAATAGGATGGTGTTGTCTTGCAATCATTGGTTTTTCATAATATTTTCAAATTGTTTTTTTTTCTTGTCAAAATCAAAAATTAATTAAATGTCAGTATCTTCTTCTCTTCTCTTCTTCTCTTCTTCTATATATATAAAAATGAATGTTTGTTTGTTAGTGATGCTAAAACTCGAGAACGGTTGAACCAATCTTGGCGGTACCTTCGGATGATTTGTTCGTTTTTATTCAACAAAGGTTTAGAGGAAAATCAAACATTTAAGGAAAAGCCGGAAAATTGAAAAATAAAACAAGGCATTTTTCCATAAAAAAATAAAACTTTGTGTAAATAAATCAAATGTTGTTTGTCAAAAATGCGGAAAAATTACAAGTAAATGATTTTGAATACAATAAATTCAAATTTCTAAGAAAACTTCAAGAAATACCCAATTTCCAACAATTAGTTGATAGAACATCTTCAATTCAGATGCCAGGGCTAAATTGTCACATTGAAAATGCACAAAACGTTGTTGTTTTGGAAAGTTTCTTCATGATATCTTACAGCACTGTAATCAACTCATGTCGGTCCGGCCAGGCATCATAAAAAAATCAGCAATATTTCATGCGTTGGAACTTAAAAAAAAACAACTTCAGTATCCTAACATAATACACCAATTAAAATAGCCAATTGATCACAGATTATCAACAATTTGAAATGACTGCCGATTGTCATACTTTTAGAAGCCAAAATTGAAAATATCCAAGTTCTTCCGTATGACAATTGACTGTCATTTTCAGATTGACACTGAAGGACATTTATGCCATTTAAAAAAAAGCGATGTAAATATCGAATAGCGATTTATTGTGTGAATCGATTTCGAAGATATTGCAAGCGATAAATTAATATTGGATGGAACGAAGTCCGTTGGGTCAGCTACTATTATTATATTTATTATCGAACAATGTTATAATCCAAATACCCCTTTAATACCCTATTAATGTAATATTTAAGGGAATTTTGTGTGGCGAATGTACTTTTCGTAGTTTTTTTTCAGCTGCTTCCGTAAACTGTCTATTTTTCTAATGCAGACTGTACAACGCCTTTACTGACTTATTAACATACTGTGGGAAGAGCATTTAGTGAAAAACCAAATTATGAATATAAACGCAAACGATTAATATCGAAACAGTTTGTTAGCATAATTCAGTCGTAAAAAGTAAGAAAATGTTACAAGTTAATTATATACGATGAAATTACACTGACCATTTAAAATTGACCATCTCAAATTCTTACACAAACCATCCTATTGAGTTAGTTTAACATAAAACTTTTCCTGCCTTAAATTTCCGGAGAAAATTCACCCTCCTGAGCACCGACGTGATTCCTTCCAGTTCATCTCCACCAGCGGGCAGTGGGCGAAGCGAACATCGGCAAGAGGTAAGCAAAGCTTCTGAACCACAAGCCACATCATCCCGAATGCTTCACGGTGTGTTCAGGTTGGTTGCGTGGAAATGTTGATTAGGATAGCTGAAAACGGATGGCATCCTTCTTCGCCGTAAAATGACATAGAAATGCCCAAAGAGCGTAGAACTTCCAGAGGTATGCTACATATGATGACAGTTTCACCAGACAAGGTGGGCTGTCAGAAGCGGCGGTTGATGCCATGAAATGTGCAACTTCTAAGCTAGGACTCGTGATATCTGCCGCGAGCGTCACGAGAGTCTTATTGTCAAGCCTAATGACGGGCGGTGTCATTGTACAAGACAGACAGGCGCTTCTGCGGAACAAGTAGACAGAATTCCCAACGTTTGCTTTGATGACAATTACTATTCCGATAAGCGGTGGGCTACTATTTAGGAAATTTCTGTGCGATTGAGCATTAGGAATATTTGACGGCTGTTCGATTTCCAAGCAGGAATCAGTAATTACGATTGTTTTTTCCATTTTGGGAATTGATGTTTATCAAATCAAATTGGATTGCTAATAAATCTACACATGGTGCCGATGGCCCGTATCAAAAGAGAGTAATTTAGTGGAGAGTATAAGTGAATTAGCAAACGAGAGCTCCCCTAATAAGGAAACTTGTTATTCTGTGATGAGTTCGAAATGTTGGAAATGTGGAAAATGAAACCAATTTTCTCGAATTAAGTATGTTTCCTGAAAATGTTTTTTCCCCCTAATTCATCTCTCTTCCCGCACGCAAATATTTCCTTTCCTATTTCGAGGAAGTTCTTTCATGGAAACATATTTTCCTCTCCACATCAACGTTTTTGAGACCCGTTCGTCTCACCAAATATTATGAATAGGTTCTTGGTAAATGTTAACGCTTGAAGGTAAGATTAAGTGATGTTAGTGCTAGTATCATAATCCTTGGGCAACCGAGAAAACAAGCGATGTCTGCAGTCGGTCGGGGATATTATGCAAACTCGAGGGCACTCTGGCAAACAGGAAGTTGATCCTGCGGAAGCATTCTGCTGATTCTTGGAAATTTATTTATACATGTTTATGCCTTACTGTTTACTTAGCCATGATTTTATCCGTTTGTTTGCTTATCTGCTAGTGTAATCTGTTAGTTTGGTTTGAACTTCCTAAACTTCAACGAATGAAAGACGAACGGACAAAAGGTTAGGAAAGCCACAGATAAAAAGAAACATTGCATTTTCTGCGTTTCTAATGCACATAAAGGGAATGCTAGATTTGGCAGAAAATAATGGGATATTTCATGTAAATTGAAGCCCAATAACGCCTGAATCTAGCCTATTGCATGCATTACTGCAAACACTGTTGTATGGCGCATGAAAGATTGCAAACAATTTCGTTGTCAACGCCTCCTTTGGCTTGAAATTAAACGAGGGAAAATTTTACGTGCTTGTTTAAATTAATTATTTTTTTCTGTGCGATTTATTTTTGTCTAATAGTATCTTTACAAGTACACGGACAGGAATCAAAACAATCGGCCAGAAAAGGCTCAACACGTTCGAAAGAAGTTTTGCTAAGGTACACATTAATTCTGAACAACCCAAATTTGAGTACGATTGGCCTAAAATTGGTCGGAGTTATGGCTACTCTAGAGTCAGTAAAGATGGTTAGACGTAACACGTTGACAATTGAGATGATTTTTTATTAGGTTAATAAACAAAGGAAAACCCGAAGACGACATTTTGATCTACGTTGTGAGCCTCGAGAGTGCACAAAAGCATCAAAGCAAATCACAGTAGGCCTGTCTCACCCCTTGAACGAAGCGTACCACCCTCTTCAAGTATTTAGGATCCCTTTTTTCGGGCTCCTTTCCTTGCCTTCATTGCTCTTAAACAAACAGGGAACAAAAAAAATTTCTGTTAATGGCTTCTCGTCCTACCGGACACTGTTGGGTGAAACGGAAGTGAACGGAAAGAAAGGTGTTGGCAAAAGTTAGGCTCATTATGGTTGGTCTTCAACCTTTGCTCTGGATGGGTTTTGTTCTTTAAGGTTGCAAATTCAGCCTACTGGCCACGAATAAATAATTGAGGCAAAGCATCTTACATATTTACAACGCATTTTCACTGATCAGAAAGATGCTGACCTAGTTTACAAAACAACAATTCATTTTCGAAGTTTAGTTTGCGAATGCTAAACACAAGAGAGCCACCGTTTTGCGAGACTAATTAATTAATCATCCTGTTGAAGTTGAGGAAGAAGAAGGGCGTTCGTTTGTTTGAAACGAGCGGCGGAGAAATGGAAACTGAAACTCTTTGAAGCTTTGATTGGCTCTAATCGCTTAGTGAGGGGTGTTCAAATGCTACTTTTTATAAGAATTAATTGTGTTACTTCCGGATAATGAAATATGATGGAAAATTAGAATGATTATCCGAAACAACTTTCGTTCATGGAACTCCACCAACTTTCCGGAAAATCAACGGATCTTAGAAGCTGACTTTTCAAACATTTACGCGATCTCGAAGCTATTTGAGTTAGTCGTCATGGAGCCTCTACTTTCTCATTGCAAGCAATATCTTAGTTGTGATCAACATGGTTTCACTTCCGGTTGTTCCACCACCACTAATCTACTGTGTCTTACATCGTATATCACGGAGCTCAAACTGACGTCATATTTACCGACTTGTCAGCAGCATTCGACAAACTGAACCACGCCTTTGCGATTACGAAACTAGAATAACTTGGGGTTAGCGGCAACTTTCTGCGATGGTTTCTCTCATATCTGACCGATCGACAGCTGATGGTCACGGGTGGGCCCGGCATTTATCCACCCACGTCAGGGATACCTCAAGGAAGTCACCTGGGGCCGTCGATCTTCCTACTTTATTTCAACGATGTGAATTTGGTCATCGAAGGCCCACGACTATCGTTTGCAGACGATCTTAAAATCTACTTCCGGATTCGTGCGACCGACGTCAATTCGAAGCTTGCGCCAGCTGGTGAAATTTAAACAGAATGGTAGGCAACCCTTCGAAGTGTTCGGTAATCACGTTTTCTCGGAAGAAAAAACCGATCATATTTACCTACAGACTCGAAGCATCAACATTAGATCGTATGGATCAAGTAAAATATTTGGGAATTATTTTGGACTCTCAACTTTCATACAAGCAACACATCTCGTATGTGGTTGACAAGGCGTCGAAGACATTGGGCTTCATCTTCAGGATAGCTAAAAAATTCTCCGACATCTACTGCCTCAAATCACTGTATTGTTCGCTGGTGCGATCCACATTGGAGTACAGTTTGGAACCCAAATAACAACAATGGTGGTGAGGGAGTTGAGTCTGCTCAACGACGCTTTCTTCGATTTGCTCTAAGGAACCTGATGTGGAGGGACCCGTTTCATCTAACCAGCTATGAAAATCGCTGCCAGCTGATCGATCTAGAGCTTCTCATGCTTCATGATGCTAAGACTAACTCTCCGCCGTACCAACTACAGCATGAACGGTGCCATCGGTGGATTACAGCGATTTCAATCGGGCTTATCATCTGTTCAACTTTCACCTTTCACGCCAGATGCTGCGTCGGCGTTTTACTACGTTTTTTTTGGATAACTATATGACCGCATTTATGTACATGTATTTTATTATTTGCCCCTACACTTAAACTTAATTTATTTTTAACATCATTGAGGCCACATTGAGCCTGTTTATGTCAACAACAACTAAATAAACTAATACCAAGAGTTCAGTCGGTATAAACTGAATCCCGTTGGTTTCATATCAATGAGGTGTATACAGGTGGCGAAGAGCAAGGTGTTTGTCGGTATTAGTAAAGAAAAATGTGTAAACAATCCTTGATTTCGGATAGTGCACGTCACTATCCGAAATCAACGATTGTTTACACACTTCAAAAACAAGCAAATGATAACAAAGCAAGTTAAATTTTTGTCCACATCCCTTTAGTACAAAAAAAGGCATTTTTCAACCGAAACCTTTTAAAAACTATACCAATTACCAAAAATAAACATTCCAACTTGTGATTTTCTGCTGCTCTTAATCGTTGTTTTTGGAGATCTACGGCACGCATGTTTACAAAAACAGGTTGTGTATCATCTCACGAACACAATGACAGTGTTTTGCATTACTCTTATACAACTGAACCACTTCTTCTCCAGCTGTATAGACCTCATTGGTTTCATACCACTGTAGCACTAGGACAGGACCTGCCAGCTGTTAGTGCAAAAGCAAGACCATTTACCTGTCAAAAAAGACCATTTTTTATTGGTCGCTTTGACAACCGCCTCTACCACCTCCGTCGAGTTATGTTACAAACAGGCAGTTTGTTGTTGGTTTGGCGGTGTTGCTAGTAGTCACTGCTTTTTCACCTTTTTTGTTTGTGACAACTAGAACAAATGCGGAAATAAAAGTACACTTTTGCAGTGGTTTATTTTAAACCTGTTCGAGTGAAGTGCAAAGCGATAACTTGTGGTCGCAGTGACGTGTCACATCCGGGTCTCCATTTCCATCGGTTCCCGAGAGATCGTTCGCCGAGAGTGGGTGAAGGCCTGCATTGGGAACGCAAGCGAGGAAGACATTCTCTTGCTCAAGCTTTCTCCCCACAGCAGAATTTGCAGCGTTAGCATCAATGAAATTCAATGAAACCTTATCAATTAACGTTTAGTTTGATGCAGCTTCATTTCCCGAACGACAAAAGAATTTTTTTAATTACTTTATTGTCAATGGGATTACTGTGTAAACATATCTGGCAACATTGGAGCGACCTCCGTATCATAGCAATCATAAATTTATAAGAGGTCATCTCTCTCTGAGCTGGCAGGTCCTGTCCTAGCTGTAGCACTGTTTGACTGCAATGTCAGCTTGCTAGATCGCGCAAAAACATGACAGGTTCATTGTGGGATCTGATCAATGGTAATCGCTTCGCTTTTGGAGACTTTCCGTTCAGTACAGCTCTGAATGAAACGTCTAATCAGTGATGAAAACCTTGGTCTACCTACCGCAGCTACAGATGCCTTGCCAAATCATGTATTTCCGAGCAAATGTATCTGTCAACACAAACTTGAATTTAACAGGAACATCTCCCCGAGCGGTAGCCAAGTAAAATGTTTGTCCCGTAGATGTATGAAGTTGGCATTTACATATGTTTCATCATACTTGAGGAGAGAGCCATTGAATTTTGTCAACACCTGATCATACAGTATTCTGGCACGGATTCTGGCCACATTGTTCTGCTTTTGATCCCTATTTGGTTGTCTACATGCACGGTATGACTTAAAGCCTTCCCGGAGACGAAACCGTTGCACGGTACTACGTGCGACGCGAAACTTTTTGGCCAAATCGCGGTCTGAGATGTTGCTGTTTGCTTAATATTCTTGATGACTTTGTCCCGTAGTTGACGGTTGGCAGTACCCACCCGACGCTTGCTTTGAGGCTTGCGATCCGTCGACAACGTTTATCTGTGCTTTTTCAAAACACGCCACATGGTATTTCGAGGAAAACCCAACACTTCAGCAAGTTTTGGCCCAGACCACGAAGGGTTTTCCAAACGATTGCGCACAATTATTTTTCGTCTTTCTTCTTCCATTTTGTATTTCTCTGAAACACGTTCGAACTGCACCACGAAAAAAAACATTTAATGTTGTTATTGTTATAGGGAACACATAATATGTCATAGTTCACAAATTCAACTACCAGCAACACTACTAGGCTCGCTGTAAGAATCCAAAATAGGACAAGTAATGGTTAAGAAATGCTTTTACTGTCGGGATTTCTTACCGTGTATGAACTTGAAATGTAGAGAAAACTGAAGACGATTTCATAACGTCAGTAAGCTTGCTCATGTAAACTAAATGGAGCTGTCTCTTTTTCTCGTTCGATAATATTCCGTTTGATTATTTCGCAAGGAAGATTGAAATTTCATCCATACTGGAGCAGTTGTCAAAATTGCTTTCGGTACAAAATTACTTCTGTTCTTTACTGGCCAGCTGCATACTAGGCTATAAGCCGAATTGTTCATTGATTCATAAGCTTTTTTTGTGTGTGATCGAAAAACAATAGAAAAAAAACCGTGATTACTCAAAATTGAGTTGTGGAAATGAAACTCAATTTAGGGTCCGTTCGGTTTTATCGTTTTTGAGTTAAAGTTACTCAAATGTGAGTGAAACTGATAGGCGAACATCCATGTTTTTGTGAGAAATCACGAAGTTCTGCACTGCTTCCTTCTAGTTGTATAAATTTTATCAAACTTTCGTGTTTAAATCGTTGTGGATCTGTCTGAAGCAGTGATTCTGCCCAGACTTAAAGTAAAATTGAATAGTATCAGCGTCAACATTTGGTTAGGATGAATCTGCTTTTTTGAACAGGCACTTTGTTTGCATATTATTCGAAAGTTAGATACAATTGCTTCATATTGAATATATCATCGGATAGAGATGAAGCTCCTTTTCCTTAAAGAGAGCTTAATTTGTATTTGTGACCTTCTGTTCAAAATGACTATGAAACCCATTGTTTAGAAAAACCAATTCGCCCTAATCTAATGTTGGCGCTATCGAACAACTCAAATATAAGCACTAATTGACTCTAAAAAATAACGTATTTCTCCAATCAATGTGTATATTTAAGTAACGTAGAAGAGTTACTTTATACATGCATGTGAAAATTCAAGCAAAAACCGTGTGACTTTTGAATCAAAACTGCTTAAATTTCATGCATTTCTGAAGATGTTTCATAATTATTTGTTGCTTTTGTCTTTTTATACCACTACATAAACATTGCAGCGAATATAATACCTTGTGCCTCCGAGGTCCTCTTCATATACAATAAGCCCCACATGAAAATCTTCACATATCAAAAGGATATGTGAAGAATTTTTACGCTTCCAGAATCAAAAAAAGACATTCTTGATCCTGGTCTGTATAAGATACATTTTCTATAACTTAAAACAACCTCACCAAGTTGCAGAAAAGCTCGTCTGGGTGCGTCTTGTTTCTTAAAAACAAGAAAAGAAAAAACCTTCTGACGCACAATCTATCTGAACAAACACGATCACAACACACTTTGAGTAGGAATCGATTAACCTCACAACGTCTTATGTTTAGCACTCTGATATTTCATAATTTCAATTTTTCTTCAACTTCAAATTTGAATATTTATTATAGCAAAAACAACGCAGCAAAAGCAAAACACGTCAGCTTCAAAGCACGGCTTGCTGCGATCCGATTCTTGACAATTCAAGATGTGTTCAAAAATTACGATACACGAAATGAAAGGGATCGGGGGTCCATCATAAATTACGTTTGCGATTTCTGGAAAGCAGTGATTTCTTTTTGTAATTTTTAAAATTTTCCTGACTCCAAGGAAATTAGGCTCACTCTACATACTTCATCAAAGTTTGCAGAATTTTAACAGGAGCACGAATTCTACATGACAAAATTCAAATTCCAGGTAGGATTTGTTGCGTTTAGCCTTCCCAAAAGATTCAAGGACTCAAAATGGCGCTCGTTTTTCATCAGTTCAAGTAAATATGTGGTATTTAACTTGATGTATTTCTTGCAATTGTGAAATTGAGTACACGGTAATCTCAATTTACGTTATTATGACTATAAAGTATGTTCTTTCGAGGGAAACTGGGGCTACACCAAAAAGGAATATATTACTTTTACTCTCATTTGCGTAAAACGAATGTACGTTAAAATGTGCTTACTTTTTACTCCTAGTAAAAAAGTAAAACATGCATACTTTTTACTCTTTTTCAAACATAAAAGATGTATACTTTTCTTGAAAATGTGCAAAATATAGTTATAAAAAGAGTTTTCCAGATTTACCGTGTAAAGTAAAATTGAGTAAACATCGTACACGCTAGGATAAGAATGCTTAAAAATCGTTAAAAAGTACTGATAATCGCTCAAAACTGCACATACCCAAATTATGCGTAAACACAGATTACCTAATATTGGGTAATAGTATTGAAGGAAGATCAATGTTAAAAATTACCAATTTTTTAACGTTACTTTTTACTGAAAATTTGTTATTTTTTGTAGTTTCATTTACAGTATGCTTTAAAAAAGCCAGCAATTTAAAAATTGATTACTACAGAAATATTGTTTCTGTGACGTTTGCATTAAAAAAAATGGATTTTTTTTTTCGGATGGTGATAAAAAAAAAGCTAAGACAGATAATTGCTTTTGATAAATTTCCCATGGAAGGTAATTATTAAAGCTTACTTGCAAAAAAATTCTACACCCTGGCGAGTGGTTTTTCGGCAGTTAACATTCGCTATGGCGGACGAAAACATGCGTGTAGGCATGTTCTTCTTTCGTTTTATTTAGTCATTGCCTGCAGCTCCGAAACCAGTGCACGCGACATCCGCTTCCTGACATGTATGTTCATTTTCGCCAGGTACTTTATCACTGTTTGACCGGTTGAACCGACCTCCCGGCCAAGCGCACGCACCGATGTAGCCACCTTTCCCTCGGTCTTCCTCTTCAGCATCCTTTCGAGTTTCTTGTCGCTCAGGGTCGTCGGCTGTCCGGAACCGGGCTTTCTTTCGATGCCCTGAATGTTGTCTAATAGTGCCAAGATGTTGTAGATGCCGAAACGGGCGTATCCGGCGTCCACAAAGTGCCTCACGATTTCCGGTTTCGACGCGACGCTTACACTTCTGAACGGAGTTGCTTCACTGTTTTTGACATCACTGCAAGAGTTCGACTGATAGAGCTGTCAAATTTTGTCTGCTGACTCATGGGTTACTATGATTGATGTTGCATGGGTAGTTTCGTCAGTGCGGGTGAAGATAAACCCATGGAAAATCGGCAGTTTATGTCCATTTTTTTTAATGCAAACTTCAAGCAGCTTCCCGGAATGTCTTATTATACTGCCATGCAATGGAACGGTGTAGAAGCGTATTTCAGGACGAAGAAAAAGGCCAAGTTTCTTAAACAATATTTGGGTTGGCAGGCAATATGCAGCTGTGGCCGAGCAAACCAAAGCTTCCGTGAAGAATGCCTTAAAAGCGATTGTTACCATTCCTGTGCAGCCATGACGCTCCCTCGCTATTCTGACCTGATATATCATCTTGTCACTACGCCAAAGATGTTTTGGAATGGTGTAAAGCGAATGGGGTCCATGTTGTACCAAAAGAGGCGAATCCACCTAACTGCCCGGAGTTGCGACCTATCAAGCGGTGTTGGGCTCTCGTGAAGCGAGAACTTTGTCAATATAAACAACAAGGTATAACTATAGACATTTTTTTTGAAATTCTGGGATAACAGCAGCTGAATCGGTTGCAGAGAAGTCTACGCAGACCCTTATGGCTGGAGTAAACTCAAAAGTTCGTAGTTTTTTTATATAGCCAAATTAAGTAACTGTAATTATTTTAAGATGACTAATAATGTACAATTAAATGAATAAAAAATGGATCTTGGATTGAACTGACAGCAAATTTGTTTTATTCCGAATTTAATCCGTCCAAATTTTGCCTTAGCAAAATTAATATTCCATTTGATGATCTGTCAATATAATGAAAACAGAACTACTTTGCTCAAAGAAAAGTGAACGCAAGATTACAGCAAGGTTAAACCTAGATTTGATATCACATTTGACATTTGTGAAGTGAATTCAAATCTTGATTTCGCCTTGATGTTGATTTCTAAACAAGCTTTCGAACTGTTATATTTATGATGTTAGACTTTACTCGGTAGAGAAGACCGATAGCGACGAGTTGAACTGGTGTTTTAAAGGTTGTACGAAGTTCTCTAAATTTCACGGAATATTCTTTGTTGATTTTCCGGGAGCTCCGACGATTCCCAGAATCACTGTTTTCAATTCAACCCAAAGTAACACTCTTAAAATGCGGTTATCTCCATTAGTATAGCTCGAACCGCTCAAAGAGCGGAGATCAAATGCTCGATTTTTTTATTACTTAAATTTGTTTTCTCTTTATGAAGCAACTTAATTAAATTAATAAAATAGCTACATAGAGCAAGTAGAAGTTGGATCCTTGGACCTACGATGCGACCATCCTGCATTCACCGCAACAAACCAACCTGTCCACCGAGCTAACATCGTTTCGCTAATTGAGTTCCATTTAAACGTACATGTAGTGGAACGGGAATGAAGAGGACCTGGCTGCCATGGGAGACGTATCTTCATTAAGGGATTGTTTGCGGAATTGTGTTCGTTCACTCACCGATGTGTCCGCGCTCTTGCGGTTTCCATTTTGCATTTTAAATAACGATAAATTCAGTTGGACAGGTGGATCGTAGCAACCGGTGACGAAAATGTAGACGTCACACGTGTGCCTGCATGGATGATTACCGGAATGATTCTCGTGGTATGATTTTAATTGTTTGGTCAGAGCGGTGGGATTTCCATGGTTTCCGTGAGCCGTTCTTTGTAGTTAAACTAGACTCGAATTGTCCTCCGGGTTGCTGTATGGTTTGGTATGTTGATGAAATTTTCCATTCGATCAAAATGGATTTCCTAGAAGCTTCTATCCATTTTCACAGCAGGTCGATAACAACGATAACAATCTGTTAATTTCCTCGCAAGACCTACTCGACTGTGGTATTCTCGCTTCTGGCCGACCAAGAGAGAACCGTCATGGCACTGTGTTCATTAACTATTTAACATGGGTTTCAGCTTTAGCCAGCCAGCACGAACTTCCCTTCCCTTCATCTGGAAGTATGACCACATGCATGTCATCTGAATTATAACGTTGTAGTCGATTTCATTACTCACTCCTGCATATTTGATTTCCTCCTTTCCTTTTCAGTTTTGCCTGCGGAAGGACGGTTGCTCATCAGCATGACGGCAGCGATAGATTATGATTACCTTATCAAATTCCTAACCATCGGCGATTCAGGCGTCGGCAAAACGAGCTTCCTCTACCAGTACACAGATGGTGTCTTCCATACCAAGTTCATCTCAACAGTCGGAATTGATTTTCGCGAGAAACGCGTCGTAAGTTTGTCATTGCCAATGAAAATGTTTGTTCAAATGCTTTTATATCTTAAAACTTTCCAGCTCTACAACTCGAACGGCATCAACCACCGGGTACACCTGCAGCTGTGGGACACAGCCGGACAGGAACGTTTCCGCAGTTTGACCACGGCCTTCTACCGCGACTCGATGGGCTTCATTCTGATCTTCGATATCACGAACGAACAGAGCTTCCTGGACGTGCAGAGCTGGATGGAACAGCTGAAGCAGCACGCCTACTGCGAGGATCCGGACATAGTGTTGTGTGGGAACAAGGCCGACTTGGATCACAAGCGGATGGTGAGCGAATCGACGGCACAGTCCCTGGCCGACAAGTACCAGATCGACTACGTGGAGACGAGCGCCTTCACCGGTCATAACGTTAAGGTGGCCGTCGAGCTGCTGCTGGATAAAGTTATGAAACGGATCGAAACCATCGTGCTAAGTTCGACGATCCAGGCTCGAAGGGGAGTCCCGAAGCTGTTTGTCGACACGAAGAACCCCCCGGTGAAGCTGGACGGCCAGGAAGGACGGCAGAAGGGTTCCGGCTGCAGGTGTTAGAAAGCGAAGCGTAGAATTTTCTTGTACAAACTTGTTCGAATCTCTCAAGGAACGGATTAGACAAATTTTGATGATGTATGACATTTTTACACGAAGCGCGATAGAATCTAGTTCACAGTTGGTTAGTCTTTTGAGGATTGTTATGAACAATTTGCTGTTTGAATTTGTTTCGTTTATATTTTTGGAGAACGGAAAATCACAAGAATCAAACCTAGTTGGTGTTTGTATTTTGAGCAGATCTGTCAAAGCGAAAACACAAATCGTGAATACGACAATATTCATTAGAAATGAAGCAAACCGAAACAGTATTGGATGTTGACTACGTATAGTTGCTGTATTGAAATGTTGCTAACAAAAATAGCATGTCAGATTTTAAATTGCACTTTGTTTTGCTTTTTTTTCCCTCGAATCCGATGACAGCCCTGCGCTTGCTTATCTTGGAGAACACCAGCCAAGCGCCCTGCCAGTGATGATAAGGCGACCGACCGACACCGCCTACTGCGATCGCTTGCATTACGCGACAGAAGCTCGACTAATTTAGGCAGGTCAACATCTCACCCACTAATCGCGGCTATTGTTCTTAGTTTGTTTTTTCAAAGAACTAAAAAAATGTCAGCCAAAACAACAACAGTTAAGTTTAACAAAGCGTCCTGCTATTTCTGCAACGAGTGGTTCGAACACAATGAGATAGAGGTAAGTTTTATCGAATTTTAAGTACGCAAGGTGGTTGCGAAACGAAAGTGAAAATGGTGATTGTGTTCTGAATCAATGGCGACGGCGACGGCGACGACGACGACGACGACGACTAACCTGTTATCAGTGGATGGGGTGTGTGTGTGAGTGATTTGGTAGTTGCGCTGCCTTGCGGTACGATAAAAAATGTAAACATTACTCACGCGGCTACGGTGGAATTCGAGATGATAATGTTCCAACTACTTACGCTCGCATCAAAGCAAACATGTGCAATCGCACCGACGATGCCGAAAACAGTGTGTGACCGAACGGTGTTCGGCTAGTGCGGTTCATGTGGAAAATTAAAATTAATTTTATATTGGAATATACATTTTGTGGGGTAGGTACCCTTGCTCCTAACTGCGTGACGTACTTAAGGTGAAGATATTCCTTAGCGAACAATTCCGGGAGCACAAATCGAATCTCTCACAAAACATACAGCTGTGAAATTGCTACGAACGGATATCTCAAGTAACCACAAGCATTATATCATAACTCAAATTCGATCGAGTATCAGCAAAAACAATGCCATATTATATTAGTTCAACGATTCCCATTCCCAAACTGATAATGTTTTTTTTTAATCCTAGAGAGTTTGAGCTGTTTAGTGGAATACCTGTAACTATAAATGAGAAGAAAAATTGGTATTTTCCATTTCATTCCAACTACCTTTGCTTATCTTGACAGATACGCGTATTTCGTCTACAATGTGCAGACTTCTTCAGTGTCTCGTCGAGCTAATAACTCGACGATACTGAAGAAGTCTGCACGATGTGACGAAATACGCGTATCTGTCAAGATAAGCAAAGGTAGTTGGAACTAAATGGAAAATACTAATTTTTCTTCTCATTTCTAATGTGTTTTTACTGTTTAACTTTTACTTTTTTTGGATTTGCATGTAATTTTATGTAGGGAAGCGGAACCTATGCTCACAATAGTACATATATCATCATATTCTGAAACCATCCAACTTCAAACGTAAAAAGATGTTTAATTTCTCCAATAAATTGACGCTGTAACCAAGAATATATAATTCTGGCAAATAAAATTAGGTCCTGAATATAATTAAAAGCTACAAAAACGTTTCGGAAACTTAAATTTCGTAAAAATAATTAGCAGTCAGATTTTCAACACATTTCTTACCTTTGCACTACAAATTTGTCGTATTGATCTAACAGTACTAGGGAATATACTCGGGCCAGACTCCAAGTTTTCTCTTTATTTGCACTATATCCTTACACATTTTCGTTGCGTAACTGCACAAACCTTAAAAATCACACTTCACTTATTACACTAGCCACTCGATAATCTGCGAATACGTGATAAAATACTAGAAAACTATTGGATTAATTTTCACAATTCTTTTAATTACTCTTGAACCTATTCTGAACCGTGTTTACAATCGACGTAATCGCTCGATGTTGGGAGTACTACAAATCGCCCAATGTTGAACTATTTAATTTTTCCATAGATTAAATAAGTAATAACATAATTCTAATTGTAGATTTCTTCAATATTTACCGCGAAATAAGATTCCACATTAAATCATATTTTTCCATCTCTGTTGAATTTGGTGGCACTGCTCACATACTGTATAGCACACACATCAACGCCAGTGTGCGTGTTCAATCATTCATAGAGCATTCTATATCCAACGTTATGGTGAGTCTTGTTGTCAATATTTTCATGGAAGAATAGCAAACAAACCCTTCATTTGTCAGGATACCCAACAAACATCATTGTTGAATTAGAGCTTGTTCAAGCAAATTTGGAGAAGCTATTCAGCTTTCGATAGTATGCATGCTACCCAACACACATGAAGTGCTGTTAAATGATTTACTTCATTTTTGGGTGTAGTAGAAGAGAGCGTTGAGTTGTTTATATTTTTTCTTGATTAAAATGAGTACGAATAACATATGTACACAGATGGGATTAATGTTTTTCATGATATTATTAAAATAGATACATAGCAGTGGCAACTTTTCCGTATTAAATTGGAAGAAAATTACCAGAATCGAATGTTTTGTGTGTTGCTAAACGATTAACGGTTAGTGAACGAATAAATTGTGAATAACTTGTGTACTCAGTGTTCGGTATTCAGTTTATATTCACCGATTTCCACTGGAGGTCTGCTTATTGAGCTCAAGATAGGTTCCGTTTCCCTATCATAGCACAAATTCGACCGAGTATCAGCAAAAGGAATGCCAGTTATATTTGTTCAACAATTCCCATGCGATGAAGCGTTACATTAACATTAACATCAACATCATGAGAATATGGATTACCATATCTCAGTAAACATCTTCAAACTGAACTGACAAACTGATTATGGTTTTTTACCGTTTAACTTTCTTTTTTTTTGAATTTAATTTAATGTAGTTTCTGTGCTTTATATGAGCTTCATAATACTCTGAAAATAAATTTGATGGATCGATAGGTACCTGAAGTAATCTCCTCAGACATGTATCGCAGATTGTGAATTTAAGCAAACATTGAATAACTTGAATATCTTGAATGATTTAATCAATATTTACATGTCCAAATAAGTGGCCTCACCTATATTTTTATTTGTTTATTTATTTTTATTTATATATTTATTTATATTTATTTATTTATTCATCTATTTTTATTTATTTATTTATTTATTATTATTATTCAATATTTTTTAGTAAACATTGAAAATGACGGGGACTGTGAGCAAATCACGAGTAAGTTTGCTGAAGTTACAATGGAAAGCTGCCAGTTGCATGAAATTTATTTTTGCAGGAATAATAGTATCATTTCTTTGGTTGGATAGATTGTTGGTACAGCCTGACAAAGTCTAGCTAAATTTTGCTGATTTCCAGCGAAAAACAATGAGTGTGTAGTGATGAAATTTTGCCCACGTTAACATTACACTTTTAGCTAGTTGCAGCCAAAATTTCATGAATAACGCCTAAAATATACAAGCTTTGTGTCCTCAGCTAAGATGGCAATTTTTTTTCGTATACTATCAAGGCCTGTACTCTAATAAAATGCACCAGACAAAAGTGTTCGCTAAAAAATTATTTTAAGTCGGATTTTATTCAAACTTTCAGGGAATGAATGAATACATATGGATTATGGTTCGGCATAATTACTTTATTCAATTTCCTTTTCATTGTTGAAAGCCCGCACCTTTCCCATAAGACCCCTCATTACATTTTGTGCAATGGTGGAGCCGACCTTTTTGGTCACTTTCATCCTTTCTTTCTTCAACTCCAGCTCGTTCTTAATCACCTTAGACGATTTTCGAACTTTGGCCTTCATTATGGCCTTAAATTTTTCCACCGGACGAATCTCTGGTGAATTTAGGGGGGTGGGCGGTTTTTGGTACAAAAACAACGTTATTGTCACTGTACCAATCCAACGTCGATCGCGCGTAATGGCATGATGCCAGGTCCGGTCAAAATAATGTCTCGCCTCCATGGGACCGCAAGAAGGTCAACAGATGCTTCTGGAGGCACTCGGTGCGGTAAATTTCGCTGTTGATGGTACCCGTTGTGATGTACGGTTTACTCAGTTTACCGCATTGGCATATGGCCTGCCAGAGCAAGTATTTTTTGGTGAATTTGTCCACTTTCTTCTTCCTTATGTCTTCCGGAACATCAAACCGTGATTTGGCAACGTCGAACTCCAGCCCCGGTATCTGCTTTGCGTCTGCTTTGATCTACAGGGTGCGGCAGAAAATAATGCGAAAATTTGATCTATTTCTTTCAAATCCTATTTTCAACTAATTCAAGCAATAATATCGACATTTTCAATTGCAATTATCTTTATAAAATTCTATTAAACAAATTTATTCAACGTGACCTCAATTTTATTAATAACATCCTTGAGCCGACGCCGGAAGCCAGAGCATGCCTTTCGGACGTAATCCTCCGATATTAACTGCCATGTGCGTGTTATGGTTGAGTTCAGGGTTTTCACACTAGGGTGTGATGTTTTGCAGGCTTGTGCTTCAGCATATGGCCAAATCGAATAATCCAACGGATTAAGATCTGGACTGCTATAGGGGCCACAAATCCTTCGGCCAAAACTTCATGTTATCGTTCAACCAAATTTTGGGTTCGATTGGACGTGTGACAAGGCGCTCCATCCTGCTGTACGACAACGTTTTGGTCCTTGGTGAAGTTGGCCTTCACCCAGAGAAGCACTTGGTCCATTAAAATACCGATATACACTTCGGTATTGATTTGAACTCCAGCATCAATGAAAACAGGCGGCATTTTCAAACCGTTGGACGCCACCGTCTGGCTTGGATGTTTGGTTTGACACCAGCAGGATGTTTGGTTTGAAATTTTAATTTCACTTTTTCTGGAACGTTCTTCATTTTCTGCGGTGAAATGAACCGGTCCGTTCGGCTGTTGGCCACAGAATCGATGCTGAAAAGCTTTTCGTCGGAGAACAGGATTATCATTTTTTCCTTCTTCAACAAGGAAAGCAATCTCTTGGAACAAGTCACTCGTAGTTTCTTGACCCGGTCCGTAATCAAACGGCGTTTCACTCTGGCTCTGGAAAATGCATGCAGGTCTTCTTCGATGATTCTCCGCATGGATTTCTCCGAAATATTGGCTTCCTCTGCAAGTTTTCTTATGGAACGCACCGGATTGCGAGAATTTTTTCCACGAACCGATTTGTTCACGTTCGCGTGCGTGCAAAGCGCGGACGTCTGCTTCCCGGCTTCCGCTGCTTAAGACCATCCTACAGGGACTTTTAAGCGGTTAACTGTTGCCAAATGGCATCCTTCCACCTTGGCAATCTCTTTCGGCTTCTTCTGGGCGAACAACAAACTGGTGATCACTTTTCGCGAACATTTTGACGAATTTGTAATAAAACAAATAGAATGTTTGGATGCAACACCTGAAAGTAAACATATACAAATACACTTTCGACAGAAATTACTCACTAGCTACAAGAATTAACCCAATACACAAGTTTGAACAATTTCGCATTATTTTCTGCCGCACTCTATAGGTTTCGTCATCCATAACCACACACATCGGCTTCGTTAACCACTCTCGAAACAGCTTCCTTGCACGGGATTTGGCCACCGTGTTTTGTTGGTCAAGCCGGTTCGGTGCCTTGCGGAACTTGAATACACGAAGCCCAGCTCGTTTCATGGTTTGCTAAACGAACCAGGCGAAACACTTTGCCTTCAGAGCCGCGTCGCGAATCGAAAGGTTCGGATTACACTTGAAATAATCCAACATCTTTCGGGCCTTGACAGGGTCAGCTGTCTTCAATTTTCTTCCACTTCCAACCCATCGCTCGGTCGTCTGGGACTCCTTAAACCATTTTACCACCCGAGACACAGTTGTATGGGTGATTCCCAGTTGTCTTCCGATACATCTCATGGTCGCAGTCGGATTTTCCATGACGGCGCGCAAAATTCTCCGGCGATTTTCTTCTTGTTTCGATGACATCTCAATAACCACATGTAAAAAAATCACTCCAAACTAGTTATACCCAGATTTTCATCAATTTTTACCCACAGACCAAAAAATTACACACGGATAAAAATGGTGCATTTTTTTCGAGTACAGACCTTATAACGAAGAATAACGAAAATGAGGACGAAAAGTTTGGTTTGCCCATAGTAATTCCAATAGAAACTATAAAGTGTTCGTTTGAGTTCGCACCCAGTTGAGCTTAAGTTTTGAGAGTAGATTCGGAACTTGATTTGAGGAGAGTTGGGTGGAATCGATCATGTGGACTAGTGGTGGTAAGCTCCAACCGGTCTTAACCTCGGATTGAATCCCGATTAAAAATATTAAAAATTATATGACGGACAAATCACACGAATCGAACCTTCTAGCTAAAATTTCCTGAAACTATTCGTTCCCATGTATTATAATTGTCACACTGAAAATATTTTTTCGTAAGTCAAAATGGCGACGAAAGAACAGTGCGTGCGCGAAAAAGTTTTGCACGAGTACTTTGAGAATAAGAATCACCTCGTGCCATGCGAAAATAGATGGGAATCACGAATTCCACGGTGTCTGGTATTATAACACGGTTTGAAGAACGCCTGACTGTTGATCGGAAGCAAAAATCCCGAAAAAAAACCGTCAGGTCAACGAGAACGATCACAAACGCGTAGTTGGGGCCATTAAACGGACACTGAAAGACACAGTTCGAGATGTGGCTGTGAGCACGTCTCTTTCGTGCAGAATACCAAAACTCGAGCTGGACTACGTACGTTTAAGGTTCAGAAGTCCTCAAACCGTGACAAGAAACAGAATACGATTGCAAAAAGCCGTGCCCGGGCCTAAAGGACGTGCTAGAGTGGTATAAGGCGAATGATGTGGCGATAATCTCTCGTTCAAAACTCGAATTTTGTGCAGAGATGGCATTTTGCACAAATGTTACGCTGCCGCGTGAGATTTGTACCTTCTTAGAGGATACAACCATAACTTACCGCAGATAAAGCAAAGTGCTCTTTTATTCGGTGATAAATAGACAGAGTGAAAGTGTGCGCCTGTGATGGGATTGCTTGGAGTGAGTGAATCACTCTTACTTTCAAACGATCGCTCTCACGTGCTCTCATCTGTCTTCGCCCACGTGCTCGCGCCTGCGATCACTGCCGCGTACACTTGTGCGCCAGTGCTCTTTCTGTGAATCGCTGGTGCGATTGAAGAAGAAAACGTCGTCGGAGTTGTAGAAAGCGAAGTTGCAATCACTGCTGTATGTTAGCAAAAGAGCCCACGCCAGTGAGTTCACTGGGGCGCACGCGTCAGAGAATTTATCTGCATTCGCTTCTGTGAATTTGAGAGCTCTTCTTCTCACTCTAGAGCGATCGAGTGTAGTGTGAATAAAAACCATTTTTTCTCCATTCATATGCGCTACCCGCATGCAAATACCGGGGTGTACGGCTAGCCGTTTCAACTCAGCATTGAGTCGTTTTTGACTCATTTTCGTCAAAAGTGAGTCAAAAACGACTCAAAACTGAGTTGAAACAGCTGGCCGTGTGGATATAAACAAGGGAGTAGAGCTCTTTTTGAGATAGGAAGAGTGTGTGGAAAAAATAAAATCTCCCCCTGCCACACTGAGAGTATGGACATCACTGATTTTGTGTTAGTGGATTTTAAACGGTACATCCTTTATAGTACACCGATAAAAATAATGAATTTCAACAAACGCCTTAAATTTCCCATAGTGAAGACGCAGCAAGCCGTGCTTAGAAACTGACGTGTTTTGTTTTTGCTCCATCGTTTTCGTGAAAATCAAATCAAAATAATTCGTTATTTAACTTAAACTAACAGTGAAGTCATACAACCTTCGCGTGCTTTGTGTAAGAAATAGTGAACACAATGGATTCCCTCGCGAAATGTGTGATTGTCGGTAGTATTTTCCCGTTTTATTTTTTATTTATATGCTTCGCCCCCGCACGCGGAAGAAGCTTTACATCAGCTTAGTTTTGTTTGTTAGTAATAGTATCGTGACACCCAGACATAAATTGTTAAGTTAGTTAAAGTGTTTTTCCGCTTAGTCGCGATTATTCGCGAATGAATCGACGATTATCAGCAGTTTTGAAATTTGATATAGAGTCGCCTCATAGCGGGGTTTTATTTTACAATGTTGTAGAAAACGGCCATTTGCTGGTCAAAAGCAACGAACGAAGACAACGTGCATGCGCGCATGAAAGGCTGGCAACATTTCAGATGCAGTCACCACGTGCTGTCCCAAGTAACAATTTTAGTTTGTAAAAGCATTTCTTCAAGTTCACTTTCGATTCCACTCGATTTCTAGGGAAATTCTATACAAGAATAGGCTTATTTTGACTACCGCAGACCCTTTCGAGCATAGGTTACTCAGAAATATTAAAAAATACGGGGAATTGGGGCAAAATAAGCCCAATATCTCTGTTTTCCGACCCGTGCGTTGTCAATATTCCGAAAATATGGGGAAGTAGGTTAAAATCAGCTATATCTCAGTTTTCTGACTCGTGCAGGGGCTACAGGTACCTCGATTCGATTTCTAGGGAAATTTTACATAAGAATAGGCCTATTTTAACTACCGCAGACCCCTCCGAGCATAGATTAATCAGCAGTATACAAAAATACAGGGAATCGGAGCAAAATAAGCCCAGTATATCTGTTTTCCGACTTGTGCGGTGACTGAAACCACTACCATTCGATTTCTAGGAAAATTCTACAAAAGAATAGTTTGACTACCGCAGACCCCTCCGATCATAGATTATTCAGCAATATTCAAAAATACGTGGATTTTGGGCAAAATAAGCCCAATATCTCTGTTTCCCGACTCGTGCGGTGGCTGCAACCACCTCCATTCGATTTTAGGCTTAGTTTAACTACCGCAGACCCCTCCAACCATAGATTACTGGGTATTATTTGAAAATACGGGGGAATACGGGTAAAATAAGCCCAATATCTTCGTCCACTGAATTTTGCGGCAAGTGAAACCCCTTGCATTCTATTTCCTCGAAATTTTCACATAAAAAATGCTATTTTCAACTAACCTTGTGCTATTTGGAGCTGAATTATCGAAGTCTTTCGCGATTCATGTAATTTTTTTCCCACTGTGCAATGGTTTAACAATGTTTTACAAGAACTTTATCTAACGTTAATAATGACACCAAAATGTATTGGGTAAACTTTGAAGAGGTTTTATGTTTGCTTTTATTTATTCTTAGCAGTCGTTAGTATTGGTGATTTATTACTTGTTGTACTCATTTGCTTGAAATAGCTTTTTTTTTAACAGTACCCAAATTTGAATTTGCTCGATCGCAGACTTGAACTCGTGATCCATGGACTGAAGGCTGCCTCATTCTCCATCCTTGATTATACATTTGACACAATTATTAGTCGTATTTAAATATTCAGTCTCTAATTTGCATGATATTGTTCAACAATCGTCAGTTAACAGTTACATACATAGATCTTTGACTATGAGTTAGTCGAGTTTTGAAACTGCTCTATAAACGCTCCATAACGTTTTATAAAACGATAGCTTTACATGAGTGATTAAGCGTTGCACAATTGCCGAATAAATGTCTTAATATATATATATATATATTTTGCATTGTCTTATACCAACACATTGGTTGTAGGGTCATCGTTTCAACGAATTATGATTGTACTTAAGATGAACAAGGGTTTCTTTGTAATCAGCCAGTATCCTTATTTAAATCGTGTGACTGAAGCTTATGCAACGGTTCTTAAGCGTCAATTACTTTTTTTTTACAAATTATCCATTTGATGTTGAATAAATCCATTTTAAGGCTCTAGTTTGACTGCTTTGGGAGTGCAACAAACATCCTGGATATCGTTGTATAGCTGAACAATATGCCTAGTGATGATTGTTTAAATGTTCTGCAATAATTATAACTAGCTGTTATATAATAGTTACGATTTTGAAGTAACATGTTTTTATTCCGTGTTTTCTTAGCCAAATGCAAGTAATCATTTAATAGCTTGTTGTTCTGTTTCAAAACTTTCATTCAGCTCGGAAAGCTATATTTCCACATTTTATCAACATGGGAGTTTATAAATCGCTTTGAATTTTTTGTTGGGATGTTGGAATGCAAGTAATCAATTGAAAACTTTTTGTTCTGTTTCAAAAACTTTTATTCATAAAAAACAAAACAACTACAGATTTATTCAGCTCTGGCAGCTATAATTCCACATTTAATTAACATGGTTGTTTATTAATCCCTTTGAATTGTATGTTTTATTATGCAAGTTGCATATCTAACTGGTTGTTTAGAGACGATGCATGCAAGTGACTGAAATAATCAGCGAATCAACGTCGAAATGTATTACCTTTACTAATGAACATGAAAGTGTTATTAAGGAGGCGGCCATGGGTGAGATCTTTCTGATTATAACTATATAGCCATAATCCTATTTTCAAATAATATCAAATACGTGCCTGGTTTGGAAATTTTACATTGCCAAACCTGGAAGTGTGTTGCATTGCCCTTATCCAAATGATATCGGTTATGCCAAGTAGAATGCTTAAAAGTAGAACTAAAGAACTGGGAAAAGGGCAAAGTACAGGCTATCTGGAATAGTACCTCCAATGCCCGGCAATCCAAACAGTTCATTAAGCCTAACGCTTCTCATACGAAAAAGTTACTTAAACTTTCGAAACATGACTTGAGAATATACACTGGTTTGATAACTGGACATTGTCCGAGTAAATATCACCTGAAAATCATCGGTAAACTTCATGAAGATAAGTGCCGCTTTGTAGATTAGAGAGTGAAAGCTCTAAGCATTTAATGTGCGACTGTGTTGCACTATTCAATAAACGATGCAGATTTTTTGACTAGGGGCTCATTGAACCCTGTGAGGTCTGGAACGCTGCTCCCAATCAAGTGGTACACTTCATAAGAAATGTAGTACCTGCTTGGGAAAATTGCCTACTGCCGTAGTGGTAGTTACTCCAAATAGTAACTTACCATTGCGATAATATGGCATAAATAAAAAGGAGGACACGCCACAATAAATCAAATCAATGGTCGTAACCCCAACAAGGGAAAAAAATGCCAAGTAACACAACTTGTTATTCAAAAATTCATCTTTAAGACATGACCAACATAGCGAAATAAATCGATCTATTTGAACAACTCACACAAGAAGTTTTAAGATACAGATTTAGGACTAATAATACGTTTTCAAGATGCTTTGAATAACATGCTTTCAACATGATGATGTCTTATCTTGGTATTTTCTAGCATCATAATAACAAATAGGTTATAATCAAGCAATTTCAAAGTAAAAACAATTGCGGAAATACACGAACATGGCATGCTAGTTTGAGAAATTTCAAACGAACAGAAATTAACAAAGATTGTTATGATTGTTATGATTGAGATAATTATGTTTGTTTATGAGGAGAATATGCACACCTCATAGTAAAAAAATGACAATCGTTTTTGGCCAAATCAATTATTTAATAAATATCACAATTCTAACGATTGTTAATGCTCACAACGCTTAAGAAAATACGATATTCGAGGCAGCCTTTGTGGTGCAACTTTTGGTTTTACTCATGCATAATTTATGCGCCGTTCTTAAGATTAACAAAAAAATAACCAGAAAATTCTCTTATATTTTGCAAGTTTGCAGCATCTCTGTTGGAATCATCAAAAATCGTCATGGTGGATTAGACACATGGTCTACACTGTCGATTAAAATTATTTTTGAAACATTAAAAAACATCTAGATTATCGAGCAAGTTTCTTTCTTACTCAAAATGTAATCAATGTTTACAACAACAAAATGTTTACAAACTTTTTGTTACTTTTTGTGCAGTGCATCTTTAAAACTTCTTATGCGACCTAAGAGATGTTTGAAAAAGATCGGTTAATTGCGCTGTTTTGGCCATATTTGGTCAAATGTTAATTAAGTCATATGTTCTAAAAAAAACATGGGTGACTTAAGAAAGGCAAATGTTTTGCGATAACATCCTCTCAGCTTGTATATGACAAAAGATGTTTTTCATTCCATGCTTAATACTCCTGTACAACATAATTTCTAGATAACTGACCAAAAAGGTGTTTTTGGTGTTACTTTGGAGGTTCCAGGTCGTCGTGGAGGTCCTAGTATCTAGAGTTAGTGACGTCTCAAGACGAAGACGTGGTCATTTTCTATGCCGTCTCGAGCCGAAGCTGACGCCATTGTAAACGTGAATCGGTGAGATTTGGAGAAGTACGGAGGAGAGTAAGCGTTGTGCTGGAGAAGTATCGGTCTGGCTGCTTAGCCCGAAGACCAGGCACAGCGAGAAGCAGCGTAGGAAAATCACTAGCGAAGTAGTGCTTCCCTACCCCCTTGCCTACCACGCACTGTGGTAGCTAGGCAAGAGATTGTCTGCTTGACTGGATGCCGCCTTTCAAACATGCCCTACGCTCAATTTCAACTACTTCTATTCCATTTCACATGTTTATTTTGATCGCCGTTTTCTTTATGGTAATTCGTTAAAAAAAATCTGTACGATTTTATGATCTTCTTTGGTTGGTTGCATATGTTTAGTCCGACACTGTAGAGGAGGATGAAAGTAAAAGATTTGTTATTCTTATTAATTCCAATAGAAAGGCCGGAGCAGTTCGAGACTCCAACCCATTGAGCTATTATCTTGGAAAAAGAATCAGGACCTGGGTTGAAATTGAATCAATACTTTGATCCACGCTAATATCTATTGGCTAAACTTGTCCCACTTTATGCTTATTGATTCAGTTGCTAGAACCATATTCTCTCGGTTATAAGGCTTGTTCGTGACAAAATCTGGACACATTAAATTTGGAATAAAACAAATTTGCTGTTAGTTCAATCCAAGACGCACGAAGAAACTACAAACTTTTGAGTTTGCTACAGCCATTAGGGCCTGTGTAGACTTCTTTGCAACCGATTTAGCTGCTCTTGTCCAAGATTATCGAATTTTTTTTATGGTTGTAGTTTGTTGTTTATACAGGGAGAGTTCTCTCTTCACGAGAGCCCAGCACCGCTCGATAGGTCGCAACTCCGGGCAGTTAGGTGGATTCGCCACTTTCGGTACAACATGGACTCCATTCGCTTTATACCATTCCTACACATCTTTGGTGTAGTAACAAGATGCCTAATCAGGCCAGAATAGCGAGGGAGCGTTATGGCTGCGTAGGAATGGTAACAATCGCTTCGTTAGGCATTCTTCACTTCTTTATCGTTCCAGTAGTGGTGAAGCTTTGGCTTGCTCGACCACAACTGCATATTGCCTGCCAAACCAAATTTTTTTTGGGAAACTTGGCCTTTTTCTTCTTCCTGAAATGCTCCTCTATGCCGTTTCGTTGCATGGCAGTATAATAAGACATTCCGGGAAGCTGCTTGAACTCTTCTAGCACATAAGTTTCATCGGCCATTATCTCGCGGCAAAACTTCGTCAAATATTCGCGATACAACTTGCGAGCCCGAATTTTAGCCGTCAAATTCTGTTTATCATTACGGTTCGGTGCAGTTTTCACCTTGAACGACTTCATACTTTGCCGGTACTTGGAAGTTTGCTCGAAAATCGGGGACATTTTTATTTTTCTACCCACAGTACGTACCGAAAGATCTGATTTCTTCTGCAACATTTGCTTCACCTTCGCAACCTTTTGTTGTTTCCTGAGATGATCCGTTTTTGTTCCACTCCCATCCTTCCTGGCTGTTGTCAAACGTGCATCGAAAGATTTAAGAACGTTATGGACAGTGCTTGCAGGAAAACCAAACTTTTTTGCAAGTTTTCTTACTGACAGATCCGGATTTTCATTGTTATCGCACACAATTTCTTTTCGCACTTGCTCTTCTTTCGACGCCATCTTCGATCTTAAAGCTTGTAGTATCACCAAAAATTGGTTTTATACAGTGAACAGACATACGCTCATCAGTCTGTGAAATATTTCACGCGTTGGTGAAGTATTTGCAGAGGTGTAAGTATTTAGGGGTGTCCAGATTTTGTCGCGAACAAACCATATCGTGTCAAATGAGTAACGCAGTGAGCTTTAAATGTAACCAGATCAATTAGCTGAAATCCATTGTACTCTTGTTCTAAGTATAATTTATTCATACTTTGTGTCAGAGCTAATGCACTGTTATCGCACGTTTCTGCGATAAAAACCCTTCTTATTCGACAATAAGTAAAGATTGTACTCGAAAAAAATTCAACAGACAAAATTAATCACTAAACATTCATTTCAAGTCGTATATATTTGAAACTCTCAGGAAATAAGGCCGATCCCAACACTGAGTTTCATATTTGTTGCAGTTTAAAACTGCCTGCCAGTTTCAAAATTTGGAGCTGTCAAAACTAAAACTAAAACACGTTAATCGCAACGATAAGTTTAAAAAAAAGATAATTTTGCAGTCGTCAGTCATCACAGCTGGCACAACAACAAATATAACCAATTTAAAACAACGTTGCATCCTTGTTTCAAATCGCAGTGAAACTAGAACAGAGTTGTCTAGCAGTTGTAAATATGTTGCAAAAATTTGCTCGAAAAGTAGAACTGACACACAGCATTGGGAATGGCTTGTTTAAGTTCTGATTGTAAACTATAACAGCCCATTCAAAGTAGATCGGCGTTGGGATCGGCCTTAGGGAATAAACTAATCTTACCAATGTTTTTGCAAATTTGGTTTATTCATCCTCCTAGGTTCCTAGGCTAAATGCTCACACCTTGGACCTAACACTGCCCATCAAATCCTGTGCAATATTTGTGCCATCTTTCTAGCACACTTCCATCCACTCTTTCTTAAAATTCTTGTCGTTTTTTAGACCTTCCCTGTTTTCCGGAGCCTGCCCTTCATAATCGCCCAGAATTTATCTATTGGGTGAGTTCTGGCGAGTTTGGCGGATTTGCCTCCTTTGGCACAGAAACAAAATCTATGGATTTGTACCACCGGCTACGCGTGCCCAAACAGAGTGTCAGCATCTACGTGGGACCGGAGGAAGGATCAGGTAGGCTTCTTCTGGCGTTGGCATATGTACGGCTTGCTGAATATTCCGCACCCACAGATCGCTAACACCAAGTACTTCTTGGAAAATTTGTCCGTCTTCATCTTACGGAACTTCTCCAAAACATCTAGGCGGGACTTGCCGACGAAAAATTCCAGCTCGGGGATCTACTTGGCGTCCGCTTTAATGTACGTCTCGTCGTCCATTACGATGCATTTTGGTGGCACCAACCACTCGCGGTACAGTTTCAGGGCGCGGGATTTTGCCACCGGATTCTATTCATCGGTTCGGTTAGGCGCCCTCCTTACCTTGAAGACATGAAGTCCGGTCCGCTCAAATGTCTGCTGGACGATCCAGACGAAAGCATTGACCTTCTTGGTCTTCGTCCTGAATCGAATGATTCGGATGAGGCGTGAAGTAATCCCTAACCGTCCTTGCGTTCACGGGGTCGGTCGTCTTTCACATGTTATCAACTCTAAACTAGTTTTACCCGAAATGTCATCAAATTTTACCCATGCAAAAACAAATTCTACACAAAAGAAAGTGTTTCATTTTTTCGGAGTACAATCTTTAATGTACAGAATGAAAGTGAAATCGATTTGGCAATGCCTCAACCGCAACGACATTAGCAAAACTTTTCCCCGAAAAAACCTCCCTTCCCAAGCACCGCGCTTCCGAGTGCGTGCGTGTGCCGCAGCGATAAGATAACACCCTAATTTCCTAATTAACCCGTAAACATTTCGAACGCCCAATTTCAGTCGCACATAGCCGCCTGCGGTCAGATACTGCAGAAGTGCTCGAACGACTGCGGAGTGTACGTCTCCCTAAAGGACATGAATCGCCACCTGAATCGCTGTCCCGCTGGATTTGGTGAACAGCTGACACCGATCGATCAGGAAAAAACCCTCGAACTGGAACAGGAGATCATCGCCCTGAGGGGAACATTGAACGACGAAATTCGCCAGCGGTTGGCGTTGATTACGGACATCGGACAGCTCAAGAAGCGAACGCAACTGGGCGACGAGTGGACGGCGAAGGTCGGCGATGTGCTGAACAAGTTGAAAAAGGTCATCAACGAGGAAACGGACAGCCGCTGCGTGGATGTCGAACGATGTAAGGTGGACATCAATCGGTTGATGAAACAGTACGAGCAAATAGAAGCTTGGCGCTTGGAGTTGACTACGAGGTTCAATCAGGTGGAGGGCCAGTTGAAGAAGCAGGTTGAGGTGATCGAAGAAGGGGACAAGCCGAAGGATGCCAAAATGGTGATGATCGAGAGTCGGTTGAATTATCTGCAGTCGGAAGTGGAGAATTTACGGAGCGTGCAAAAGCAGCAGCCTAGCGTAGAAGATGCGAATTCAAACGGAGCGGCGGGAAGGAACAGCGCAGCTATTGAAGACCTCGAGGGTAAGATGCAAACGGTGGACTTGGTTCTGGAGGATCATCACAACTCGATTCGGTAGGTTTGGTTGATTGTTTTGAATTGCTTACTTAATGGATTCCTTCAGGTTATTCCAGGAACAGGTCAAGAAGCAGATGTTTGAGTTGCGAGGGGAGATGGATCCCATGCGGTTGGTGATCCAAGAGCAGCTCGACAAACAAGCCAGGCTGGACTACGAGCTGAAGAGCGTTCTGAACACTGTCAACGAAACGGAAGATGCGAGCGAGAAGACGCAGAAAACGCTGGAGAAGTATCGTCGGGAAACTTACTACACGAAGCAGAACTTGGATGATTTGCAGGTGCATTTGCAGCACCAGGAGAAGCTGGTGGTGATTCAGAACAGCCAAGGGCATCTGATTTGGCGAATCGATCAGTTCGATAAGCGCTTCAAGGAGTCCCAGCAGAGCGAGTTCATGATGAAGAGTCCACTGTTTAGCAACAAACCGTTCGGATACACGCTGAGGGTGAGTTTGAGCTGCTTGATGGGGGAGTGATGGACTTGTTGTTGATTTTCTCGTTTGACAGTTGGAGGCCAGCCTGAATGGGATTGGTACGTGGCGGGGCGAAATATGATCGTGGGACTGGTCGTGGTCGGTGGTTTCTACGACAACCTGCTGGAGTGGCCGTGCGTTCTGAGTGGGATGATTACGCTTCGGGATCAGCCGGAGGTTCGCTCCAAGGCGGTCGATTACAGCCGGTCCATCGTGGCTCGGAGAAAACATCAGAACTACGAGAAGAATCAGAATATTCACATTCCGCACCAGGTGCTTCGGTCCGAGCATTACATCAGGGACGACGCCATTTTTCTGGAAGTTCGGATCGATCAACAGTAGGCCGGCGCCACTGGAATGTTTGTTTTTATTAAGTTTTAAGTTTTGTTTTGTGTATGTGTGTTTGTGTAGGTGTTTAAAATTTTAAATACTTCAACTTGTAAGTTAGAATTTTCCTAATAATTATAAAGAGCAATATTTTGTTCCTTGTTGCTAGTACAGGTGGATTGATTCTCTAGGAGAGTAGCTGCATCGTGTAATTTTTTGTTTTGATTTTGGTGTTTACATATACATTTATATATATATTTAGGGTGTAGATCCGTAGAGAAAATAAAGCTTTAGAGTTGTGTATATTTAAGTAGGTATCTGGTTTCGTTTTCCTAAAACTGCATTTCGAAGTCGTGTTGTCGCGGGGCCAGAGGAAGTGACATTAGAGATGTTCGAGTCTAATTCGTTTTCCAAACGTCAAAGGCAAACGAAAATTAAACTCCAAACATAACAAGAGTAGTTAGCATCTTCAACATGATTTAAAACCTTTTTCCACTCGTGCATTTTGATGTCTGCAGGAGTTGGCAAAAGCGGAATAAAATGTATCTTTGTATAAATATGCAGTAACAATAATGAACGTTTAAAATCTTGATAATCTTGTTTGAATGTTGTGCAATTCGGGGGGTTTTCTATCAATTTTTAACAATGATTAACATGGGTTTGGTTCCGATTGGTCTGACTTGAAGCTCTTTCTAAGACTGTTGAGCGATATGATAAGGGATTCGATATCTATTGATTTGTTTGATCGCACTCTAACTACTGGGGGCTTTTCTAGAGTCAGCTGAGATTGTAGATTGTTTGAAGATAAATAGTTGGCAAATCTAGATTGTGGGAAGATTTAAAGTTATCTCCTTATCATTTGTGTTGATGTCTGTCTACGTGCGTCAAAATTGTCTGAAAAATTTGTGAGAAGAAAATTTTAATGGTAAATATGATTCGATTGGAAAAAACGATGACAAGTCAGTTCTCACTATTTACAAAATGCCATTCAAATGTATTGGTTTATGTTTGTTTAGTTTGCTCTAATATTTGTACACCTTGTTTTTCCTACTAACTTGGTTACCACCTTCCTGAAGCGCCTACTTTGATTTAAAACAGCGCTGGTCTTTTAATACTGATATGCAAAAACGCTGTCATTCGATGTTGTTATTCTCTCGTGTTACTCCGGTAGAAAATAGTTTTAAAATTTCTTACAAAGCGATATTCATCAATCAGGAAAAAAATCTCCCTTATACTCAATAAATCGACAATCGGAAAACTAAAATAAAAGGCAGGCGTTGCCTGCTGGGAAAAAAAGATCTTAAAAATATTACCTGCTGTTTACAAATGTCTGATTTTGATCAGTGACATTAGTTCAGTGTCTGCATTTGTGCGTGATCGCTCGAGAAAATCGGAAGATGCTAGAATTGATTCAAAACAGAAAGTTCCTACGCTCTAACTTACTACCTTACGCGCCGAGCATCTTCTTGACGGAGTAGCCCGGGATGGCGTAGAAGAACAGCAGCAGGAGGATGGCCAGCCCGAGGATGATCAGACCCTTGATGATGCGCCATTTGTAGTTGTGCCAGATGATGTAGCGGATGGATTTGAGCGGATTCAGGAACCACATGAACGACGCATCCGGCCGGCTAGGTGAGAGGTGAGAAAGATTGGAGTGGTGAGTATGGGTGTCACAGAGGGAGCTTTCGGCTCGGTGCAATAAAACATGGCGGAGAGCTTTCATGCTCGGTGGGAATTTTCGAGTGCGATGGATGCTTTCCGTTATGGCGAAGAGGATGTTTTGAGGAAACTTGATGTTGGGGTTTAATTGTTTATATAAGCTGAAACGATTATGGCATTAGTAAAAGAATATTACAGTCAGGGTGGGAATCGATAACGTCCTTTATAGCAAATCAAGATTATCGGTTCTTAACATTTATTGATGTCCAAGATTTACTGTTGTAACTTCTTATAACGATGTAACTTAAGCAATCATTCAATTTCGTCATTTCACGTGGGAATTTGCGAATAATGTACTTGCTATAAATCAATGAAGACGCTTGGTTGGGGAAGAACAATTCTAGATAAAATCGTCAAAAGGTCGAAAGTAACAATTGCAAACAATAACTTAAAACGTAAATTTCCTGATAATGCCAGGTTGCTAACATCTATATTCACTCACGACGGAAAGGTAATAACTCACTGTATCTGTTTCTAGGATTAAAAAAATTTGTTTGTGGGAGCAAGCAGATCCCAGAAAAATATGCTAGATGTTATTATTTACAAATGTTACTTTCGACTTTTTGACTATTTTGTCTAGAATTATGTGCGTAGTTGTGCTTGGGCTGTTGCATGGAATATGCCAACGGTGAAAGGCATTTCTACTAAAACGCGTTTCCTCTTTTTGAAATATGGGAAGTCTACCATCACGTTTAAGGAATGCGTTTATCGTTTTTCCCAATATTCACTGCGCAGAATTTCGAAGAAAATTGCCAGACGACTTCGTCAGGCTTCTGCTAAATGGAAAATGAAAATTCCAGTTGGTTTCTATTGTGATCAAAGTAAACCAGTGTTGCATACTATGGTAATTAGGCAGCAAATAAATATGCCCATTCCACTATTGACAGTCAAATCAAGAACAGAATCACTACAAAGCAACATGGATTCTTCAAAGGACGATCAACTAGCACAAATTTACTGGAATTCGTTAACTACTCTCTGATAGCAATGGACAATGCTAACCATGTAGAAGATCTTGATACAGATTTCAGCAATGATTTTAATCGCATTGACATACCCATGCTTCATTCAAATTGCGAAAAAGAGGAGCCACGAATTATCAAACGGATCGAATCCTATCTCACTAACCGTCAACAAATAGTTAGATTCAACGGGAAGAAATCAAACCCTATTCAAGTCACCTTTGGAGTCCCCTAAGGCTCTCATTTAGGCCCCTCTTATATTGTTTGTTCATGACGTCTCCTTTATTCTTTAAAACATTAAATTTCTTGTTTATGCTGATGACATGAAACTATTTTTAGAAATAAGAAATAAAGAAGATATCATTACATTCCAGCAAGAAATAAACGTTTTCTATGTCCAATGTAACAAAAGTCTTTTACAGCTAAACGTAAAAAAATGTAATTCGATAACTTTTTGTAGGAAACGAAGCACCCTAGACGTAACTATTAATTAAGGGAATCAGCCAGTTGAAAAGACTTAGGAGTTATCTTGGATTCCAAACTTACATTCATTGAACATTACAATACTATCATCAACAGAGCAAATAATATGCTTGGATTTATAAAACGTTTTTGTTACAATTTTCATGACCCGTACACAATAAAAACATTGTACATTGCATATGTGAGGTCAATACTGGAATATTGTAGCGTAGTTTGGTCACCCTTTTCAGTTATACAAGTAGAACGAATAGAATCGGTACAGAAGCAGTTTTTACTATTTGCCCTTCGTAAATTAGGTTGGACAAGGTTATCTCTTCCATCTTATGAAGCACGCTGTATGCTAATCAGCATCCGATCATTAAAAGAGCGCCGTGAATTTGCATTAGTTTCATTCGTAAATGATATTGTTGAGCAACGCGTTGACTCAGTAGAACTTTTAGCAAAAATTTATTTTTACATTCCGTCCCGGCAATTACAAAATAGAAATATATTTACTACAAGCCATCATCGCACAAATTACGCCAAATTTGGGCCTCTTAATCAGATGATGGCAACGTACAATAAGCACGGAGAAAATGCTGACTTCACTATGACTAAAACAAAATTGAAGCAATACTTCAATGCAATTAGATAACCTAAACATTAAAAAAATATAAACCTGATATGTCAGTTTTTTAGGAACATACTATATATATTTAAGAAGTAAAACATAAAATTGTATTTATCATTGTAACAGAACGGTCTACTACTAATTGACGACAAATAAAATAAAATATAGTCGATCTATCAAGGCAGGGCCGTAATTAGTCTAGCTTTTTTTTTAAAGGTATATATTTTGAAGCATTTGTAAAATTTATTAACTTATTATTGAATCCTAGAGGGTTTGAGCTGTTTAGACTGAAGTCGAGTTATTAGTACGAGACACTGAAGCAGTCTGCACATTGTAGACGAAATACGCGTATCTGTCGAAGATATGCAAAGGTAGTTGGAATTAAATGGAAGATACTAATTCTACTTCTAATTTCTAACTTATTATTGTTACACCTTCGAAGTAAAGGTCACACAAACTACTGATCATTGAATGTCGCAGAACCATACCATGTTGTTACGCTCGGTCAAAAAGTCCACATTTGGTCTTTTCATAGCAGCGCATTTTAAAGGGTGTTTCGATCAAAATTTGGTCGCTTTAAACTTGACGCATTTCCTTTCGTCGTGCATTAAAAAAAATTGCACACCCCTCATTTTGAAGATGTGTGCATTAGCCTGTGTCAAAATTCAAATTCCAGTTCCCTTTCGATTTTTGGAAGCCTTTTGGGTTCTATAATAACTGTGCTAAATTTCAGCTCGATCGGTGAAACTATATTTTGCGTTCGAGGTTTAATTTACATAAGGATTTTATATGGACTTGCTTTTATGTAGAATAATCTGGGTGAGGTGACCCGTTGACATCTAAAAATAAGTGAACCAAATTTTCCTCTTCGAAGACCGCAAAGCGATCCGACGATTGTGGAAAAAGTTATTGAGCTAAAACTGATTACAATCCAAACGAACGGCTCATTGAACTGTTTTCCTAACAACACTGCCACCTGCAGCATGGCCTGTAGCCTGCTGCTGTCGGCGCGAGCAACCACGTTGTTGGGGGCGGCCACTCGGCATGTCGTGAAGCCGATATCATGCACGTAGAACAGTTTGACAGTTGACACCGTTTGAACAAAGTTATAAATAGCTCCCGTTGCAAGTTCGAGTTATAATCTGTTACTTGAAGAAAGGTATCGGTGCGATTCCTTTTGTTGGCCTAGTTTTGAACTCGTTCAAAGCCAAAACAATGCCAACAAAGGGATGCCTCAGTGATGTTTTATTATAATTACTTGAAGCATTATGCCATCCCAGAGTGCATCGAAGAAGTGGCTAAAATGGTTGTAAAGTTAAAATGAAAGTTAAAATGTTTTTCGAGGTTAAGTAAAGTATTCGAAGTCTTAGTAGCGGCCACATTGACTGAAATACGATTTTTTGCGATGTCATATTTGATGTACCAATTATGTAAAGTTGTACCGATATTTTGAATTCTAGAGTTGAGAGGCGGAAAAAGATGTTTATTCGTTTTCCGAGCATCTTATTTTGCAGAGCTTCAGGTTCATCCTATATTTCTTTTTCAGGAGTGTGCTCTACTTACTGTTTTTCGTTGAAATGTTTTAATTGTTTCGAAAAATTTTGTGCAAAACACATGTAATCTCTTTAAAAAATTACGCTTGCGTATAAATGACCCCGTTAAAAATGATAGGTCCACTATGCCGGAAGCGTGTGCACAGTATCATCCAAATCAAAGATTCGATGCGCATGATATCGGCTTCTCTCCATGCCGAGTGAACGACGTGAACAACGTGGTTGCTTCGCGCCAACAGCAGCAGGCTACAGGCCATGCTGCAGGTGGCAGTGTTGTTAGGAAAAACAGTTCAATGAGCCGTTCGTTTGAATTGTAATTAGTTTTAGCTCAATAACTTTTTCTACAATCGTCGGATCGCTTTGCAGTCTTCAAAGAAAAAATTTGGTTCACTTATTTTTAGATGTCAACGGGTCACCTCGCCAGATTATTCTACATAAAGTAAGTTTTCCTATATAAAATCCTATGTAAAATTAAAACCTCGAACGCAAAAATATAGTTTCACCGATCGAGCTGAACATTTAGCATAGTTATTATAGAACCCAAAGGCTTCCAAAAATCATTAGTGAGCGAATTTTTCTTCCATATGTTCGTGTTCCAGGCTAGTGTGCATGTAGCATCATGCCTTTTACCCTTCTTACATCAATAGACAGGTATTAAGATCGCTTGAAAACTCGACTTTTTATCCGAGGCGCACAGGGCCGAGTGTCATATACCATTCGACTCAGCTCGACGAACCGAGCACATGTCTGTGCGTATGTATGTGTATGTGTGTGTGTGTATGTGTGTGTGTGTGTGTGTTACAAATAATGTCACATCGGTTTCTCAGCTCATTTGTGAACCGATTTCAGTTCTATTGACGGCAAATGGCAATTCTAGCAACGCTATTGATTTTTTTTCATTCGGACATTTTCGTTACGAAGATATGAACGAAAACAGTACTTGAAGGCCTATTATAATAGTAATCAAACAGTTTAGTCTCCAATTACATACTGCTATTTGTGTACCGATTTTAGTTTTGTTGGTGCCAAATCAAAGCTTATCTAATCTCCAAATAATTGGTCAAAATTTCATTATTATTGGATAATCCTTCATGGAGATATGACCAAAACAATACCTGAGAGCACATAATTGTGAGATGAAAATATACTCGTTGCAGTGCAAAACCAAACATTACCACTCACACCCATCGATGCCGCTTGCATTCTATTGTGTCGAATCTGGGGCATTGTATAGCACATACAGCGGACTACGAAACTAAGCGACTCTATAGAATTAAAGCAGGCTCGATTGGTTTTGAATTGCAACGAGTATATTCGAAAATTACACCAAGTTTCCATTTACTATAACTGCACAATTTTGAGAACATGTACTTATTAAGCATCTTGATTCCGTATTGATAATCAAAATTGATTCTTACGATTGTCTCAGAATTCATTCTGTGGACTAAATGTACGAAATTTCTAATATTTGTGTAATTTATTCTTTTATATAGTAGGTCGATAATCACCATTAATGTCAATATTTTAATCACATTCGATGAACAATATGTTCAGGATTGACAAATAGTTCATTTTATAAACTAAAGGTTTAAATATTCCTGGATCTTCCTTGGAATTTCTGATGAAAATATGTATCCAGTACCATACTGGCCACATTTGAGTTCGTAATTCTGATGAAGTGTAAGAAGGGTTCAGTCTCACCATCGGTGGATTAATGCGGGTTTTTGATTTTGAGATTAGCACTCAGTTATCAAAATGTCGTCGAAGGAAGAGAACAACGCAAAAAAATTTTGTACGTGCATGACGAAAATCCTAACTACTCACCAACGTCATCAACGTATTAAATGTGTTCGATGAACGTTTGTTGACAGCCAGGAGAAGCTGGATCGGGGGGAAATCGAAAGCCGGAGGCCACAGCGATAACAAAAAGAGTTACCCGCTGTTTCGAGTGGAACCCCAACCTTTCCGTCCGAGATATCGCAAAGAAGCTGGGAGTGGCGCATTTGGCCGTGGATAGAGATAAAAAACGAGCTGGACTGTCGACTTACAAGAAAGGTGTGACTGCAAGTCGCGACGATAAACAAAACACGTCGGCCAAAACACGATCGCAAAGTTTTTGATTGCTGACGAATTTTGATCGCGTGGTACAGGCCGATGAAACATACGTAAAGGCAGACTTTGAACAGTTTTCTAGACAGGACTTTTATACGGCAACCAGACTCGGAAAGGTGGCAGATATTTTCAAGCACACTAAGCTGCCGAAGTTTGCGAAGAATTATCTGGTGTGGCAGGCCATCTGTACCTGTGGCTGGAAAAGCAACGTTTACATTGCGACCGGGACCGCAACCAGGAAATTAATCTGAGCGAGTGTCTACAAAAACGTCTACTGCCATTCCTGGAGCGACGCAATGTTTCCGTTCTATTTTGGCCGGATTTGGCATCATGGCATTACGGAAAAAAGGCCATGGCGTGGTATGCTGGCAACAACGTTCAAGTGGTGCCCAAGGACAAGAACCCTCCCAACAGGCTAGAGCTCGCCCAATCGCACAATATTGGGCAATCGTCAAGCGGAACCTTAAGAAGACTCAAAAAGCTGTTGTGAGCGAGAAACAGTTCAAGGCAAACTGGCGTTCTGCGGCGAATTAAGTGGACAAGGAGACTGTACAAAATCTTATGGCAGGTGTTACCCGAAAGACCCGGCAATTCGCATATTGCAAAAAGAAAGCTTAGCTGAATATTTCTCCTGTTTTCTGTTTTAACTGACTTCTTGACTTATTAATTACACATTACTGTTTGACCAAATTTTAATCGGAACACCCTGGGCATCTAAGCCCAGATCGACAACAAAGATCATTACACGGAACTACCACAATGTTTTAATCGGCAAATCACTACTGGTCGATTGATGGACGAGATACAAAAGTATTGCTGAGTGTTCCTTTTAGCTGCTGCGTACGAAATAATCGATGGTGCCAGGTAAGAGGTTGTACGGATGGCGGTGGCACACGAAGGTAATGGACAGATATGGCTAAACAACAAACATCGATTTTCATAATTGAATCAGCACAAAATGTAGTCGAAATAGCTCAAAATGCACAGCAACGCAAATCGAGAGCAAGCACGGCTCGGAAGCAAGTATTGCTGGTATTATTTACACTTTATAGTGGGTTAAACTGTGAATAAAATAGGAGCAATAGGAAACATGACCGGCGCAAACGAAAACTTAAAGTTCCCTCCGAGCCCGATTCTTAAATTGAATGCTGTCCTGTCCTGTTCTGTTCTATCCTATCCTGTCCTGTCCTGTCCACTGGATGATGGCTACACCATAGCGATCACTTGGGGACCCGGAGGGGTCGGTCTAATAATCAGTTTGGCTTCCCTAAAGGTAAGTCGGCAGTGGATGCCATCCTGTCCGCCACCAAGACGGTTGAGGAGGCAATCCAGCGCAAGCGGCGAGGAGTACGATACTGTGCAGTGGTCACCCTTGAATTGAGAAATGCATTCAATAGCCCCAGTTGGGTGGCTATCGCCAACTCGCTCCAACGCCTTCAAGTTCCTGGGTACCAGTACAAGATTCTTGGAAGTTACTTCCAAAATCGCGTACTAGTATACAATACAGAGGCAGACCAGAAACGTGTCCAGATCAAGATCACCGTAGGCGTCCCACAAGGTTGGATCCTGGGTCCGGTGTTATGGAACACGATGTATGATGAGGTATTGCGGCTTGAGTTCCCGAACGGGATGAAGATAGTCGGGTTCGTGGACGACATCACCCTGGAGATATGTGGTGAATCCATCGAAGAGGTCGAGTTAACGGCCTCGTACTCCATCGGCATTGTGGAGTAATGGATGAGTTCTAGGCAATTGGAGCTAGCCTACCATAAGACTGAAGTCACGGTGGTAAATAATCGGAAATCGGAGCAACATGCAATGATCAGTGCAGGTAACTGCACAATCGAATCGAAGAGGTCTTCGAGGTACTTGGGGGATCATGATCAACGATAAGCTGTCCTTTGTCAGTCACATCGATTACGCCTGCAAAAAAGCCTCTATGGCTATATCGGCATTATTCCGCATGATGTCGAATAGCTCGGCGGTGCTAAAACAGATAATTGCTTTTGATAAATTTCCCATGAAAGATTATTATTTAAGCTTCCTTGCAAAAACAATTTTACGCCTTTGTGAGCAGCCTTCCTAATCTAATCTAATCTAATCTAATACAAACGCAGCCAGTACGAGAAAGCATCCTGGATGACGCCCAATTATTTTTTTTGCCAATATTGATGCTTGCAGTATATCAAAGACATGATACAAGCGTCAAAGCGGCCAGGACTACTGCGTTGCATTTACCGCAAAAGATGATTCTGCAAAATGAGTTGTATTCAAACAATTAGATTTGAAACACAACTTATTTTGTGAATCTACAGGGGAGGAAGGATGCGTGGACATACCGTACCATACGCTCCGATTACGCCTTTGTGAGCAGCCTTCCGGCAGTTAACCGGAACATTCACCATGGCGGACGAAAACATGTGTGTAGGCATGTTTTTGAGTTCTTTCTTCGTTTTATTTATCAATTCCTCCTCAGTTTTGGCGACAAGATTGTTGGAGTTGATCTCACGCTTCAGGTTGGCCCAGAAATTCTCGATGGGACGCAGCTGGGGGCGTTGGGTGGGTTCGCCGACTTGGGTACCACACCGATATTCAGCCGGTCCATCTCCTCCAACGAACGTTTCGAGTAGTGGGCAGACGCCAGATCCGGCCAGAACACCGCGTCTTTGCCCTTATGGTATTTCTTGATGAACGACGCAAATTCGGGCAGGCATTTCGTACTATAAATTTCCCCGTTCACGGCCCCGTTGACATCCTCTTCTCGCTGAGCCACAGCAGCACCTTCTTGGGGAACTTGGTGTGTGAAATGAACTTCACCTCGGAGCTCACTTCCTTCGTGGGGGAAGTAAAATACGAAGTGCCTTGCCATCCAGGGTGAGGTAGGTCTCATCGTCTATCACCACCGCCACGTCGCGATTCGCCGGGAAAATCGAGTTGACCATCTTATTCAGGCGCTGCCGCTTCCGCTTCCTGACATGTATGTTCATGTTCGCCAGGTACTTTTTCACTGTTTGACCGGTTGAAACGACCTCCCGGCCAAGCGCACGCAGCGATGCGCAGCCACTTTTCCCTCGGTCTTACTCTTCCCCAGCCTTTGGAGCTTCTTGTCTCTCAGGGTCGTCGGCCTTCCGGAACCGGGCTTTTTTCGATGGTCTTAGACGACTCGCTCACATACGAGGTGACTCTCCATGCAACTCGGCACCGAGAGTCACCCCGCCACAGGGCGACAATTGTCACCTTCGTATGTGACCGGCGATTCCTCCAGACCCGCTAACGCCACGCAGAATAAGGCCGTCAGATTGTTGTCTAATGGTGCGAAGATGCGTTGTAGATGCCGGAACGAGCGTATCCGGCGTCCACAAAGTGCCGCACGAAGCCCGTTTTCGACGCGGCGGGGTGCAGTTCTTTGAACGCACACACTTCTGAATAGAGTTGCCATCACGGCTAAATTCGACTGATAGAGCTGGCCAAATTTTTGTCTGCTGACCAATGGGCTACTATGATTGATGCCGCATGGGTAGTTTCGTCAGTGCGGAGTGAAGGTAATCCCATGAAAAATCGGCATTTTTTGTCCATTTTGTCAATTTTGTCCATTAATTTGTATCATTCAATTTCAGGCAATATGAACTGTTTCCTCCTTAAATCTAGATCTTGAGCCTCATGGCAAAGATGGCTAGAATTCCTTGAGTCAAATTTAAATTATTTTTGTTGATCCTGCATAAGTGATGACGAGTTGCTGAATTAAATATGATTAAGCGACTCTAAAGCTTCATCTGATACTCTTTTGATCTCTCAACAGAAACGTAAACGAGATTAATGCTGCTTAATTTCTGACTAAATGCTTAAAAAGCGCTCATTAAACTTTGTATAGAGAGACAACAACATTATCCTGCCGCTCTAAATATAAGCGTTGGCTTCTACATACTCAATTCAGCATCCCGAAGAACTTAAATCTACAAAATCACCAAAAACTAGATGTTTAAGATCTGAACAAATGATTCTAGTTCTTTTGCACAGCTTTTGTTGAAGACTGATTTGAAAAACTAGAGCGCTTAATCACCATCAAACTGTTAACTGTGCCCTGATCCTGCAAACTTTACTTTTGTCTGCAAGTGGGCTAATTAGATCCAGTCACACCATTTCACTTGGATATTTGAATTATCCTGTTATTCCAGTGGCACCAACGGAAACAAATTCGGAAACATTTTAGTTTTAACTTTGATTGTTGTTTTTTGTGTTCTCCCATACGCGGAGTAACGATCTTTGATGGAATTTGTCACAAAGCAGATAATTTCTCATCTCCATGCGAAGCTCTAGGAGTGGACAGTAATTTATTGCTAGAACGAATAGAAATGAAGAGAAAGTGTATTGATAGTTCCGTATAGGGCAACGGCAGGCTTTGAAATTGAAAGATATAAGTTTGAAAACCAGCGGAGGGCATTTGAACGGTAGTATCCGATCCGATCAGGAACATAACCCTTTACCAAGCTACCCAATGCAGGGTAGGATACTTCCTCGACTGGTAAAAGGTTATGCAACCGATCGTGCTCTTATACTACCTATTGTTTTGATCTGGTTCTAGCGATTTGTCCCTCTCCCAATACTGCCTAACATGGGTGAGAAATTATCTCCCGCTGTTGGGTTTATTTTTAGCATGTACCGACTATTTCACACATTTATTCTTCTCGTCATACTATTACTTATAGATCTCGGAGAGGAACGACGGTGAGTGGTGTAAATACTGGTTTTAGTCTTGTTTATCGGTTGCCGTGCCAGCCACTCCAATCACCTCCTGAGCCTGTAGCTTCAATGTTTTATTTGTTTTATTTGTTTTAAAAAGACCGTGCGTAGCGTAGTTGCTGCTACTCCGTTACTGACCAGGAACTAGTGTAATTGCACAGAGAACCACATAGATGAAGCTTGGGAGTAGCTTTACATCTTCAATGTACAAGTTCACTAATTCTATCTATTCATAAATCAATCCCGGCGCCGGCCACGTTCTCACGGTCTTTGGGGAGGGGGGAAGGATAGATTTGTATTAGTTAGGCAGGTTATTTTTAGATGATGTATTCACTGTGGTGAATGATGCGATCAATGAAAGCGCAGTACACTGCTTTTTATTTTAAATCCAGTGGTGATAGAAAGAGGCAAATGACAAATAAGCAAGGAAGGGGACGGGCCTGGGATTGAACTTCCGACCATCTGCTCAGTAATCAGAACGGATAACCACTGAGCTATCCTGCCACGTCTGTGGCAACCACTCCAACCGCCCCCTGAGTCTGTAGCTTCTATGAGAGATGAAGGAATGCAACCATCTTTTATCTCACCATAAGAGCAAAGTGGTTTCAAATCAGCTTAGCTTGGGATTCCGAGCTGGAAATCTTCAAATTACGTTAGCATCTGAAAACTTCTAAAATTATTCGAAGGATCGCACAAGTTTCGTCTCATATGCAGTTGCGAATTTAGCAAATTTTCAGTTATTCTGAGTATCACTTTATAAATTGAAAATTGTTCACTCAAATCCAGTAGCTAAAACCTGGGTATTTTCACAGGTTCTAGTTTCGTAAAACATCCTCAATTATATAACATCGCATCCACGATACTCACTTCGGTTTCTCCAGTGGATCCGGTTCGTTCCTCCCGTACCCGGCCGGGTTTTTCTCCGCTTCGTCCTTCGTCAGCAGGTGGATCTCCGCCTCCACCTTGCCCGTCAGTTCCATTTCGTCGTTCTCCTTCTTGATGAAGAATGGCCACCATCCGCGCACCCGTTTCTGCTTGAAGATGTTCACCGTCGGCACGTTGTCCGTTTTGAGCATATCCAGGGTGCACAGTTTCGAGGATTTCGCTCCCCTCGGGAATCGGTTCAGATTGAGCGAGATCGCCCCGAGAAAATCATCTGCCGAAAAGTGATCGGCGTCCCACACTTGCAGCTCCAAACGGGCCGGAATCTTCACTTCCGTCTCGTCCCAGCTAAATAGGGACTCCTTACGGGAGAGAACGATGCGCTCCTCAGCCGCAAGGTATTCGAATGGATAAATGAACCGCCAGTTGAAGTTTCCCTCTCCGGTGAGCGATCGGTAGTGGATGTCAGTCGCCTGATTATCCTGCGGACCTTTAAGCCACCTGCAAACCAACAAAAGATAAGAACAGCGCTGCTACACAAAATTCTCAGTCAAACTTACCCTTTCACGTAGATGTCGGACATCTTCTCACCGGTGAAGAACGCATCGTCTTCCAGCACTACATCATCCGTGTTCCAGATGACCACCCGCAGTTCGTAGGATCTTGGCTTGCGGGGCGATATATCGACGGGAGGTCCCGGAAGAGGCATATCCATTGGAAACATGTCAACCCACATCTCCAGTTTACCCTGTTCAATTCCCGGCTTGTCACTGCTGTACAGCGACCGAGACTCGATATGCTCCGGAACGATCTACAATGAAACCCTTTTCCACTTACAGTGCCGTATTCAGCGGAACTTTTCCATACGAACCTTGCAACCGACTCGGGGAACTTCCTCCCATCGATGGAGAACCGCCAGGGCTAAATGTTCATCTCTAAACTTGCACGTTGTCGGTTGATTCCATGCCTGCATTTCCTCGGTGGAAAACGTGAAACAGTACCGGCCGATCGTAACTCGATCCTGCTGATACTGCGGTGGTTCCAGCTTGTTCTCCTTGCACAGCTTGGTCAAAATCTGCGTCGGTTTCATCGGATCACGCCATTGGTTGTATCCGGTGCTGTAAGAAACAATCATAGCTCAAAACTATCCATACCGTCCTGGAGTTAACGAATACATACTCTTCGTATCGTGCAGCGATACCGCACATTGCTCGATGTTTAGTGTAGAACCGGTTCTCCAGATCGATCTTGGTTTCTCCGATCAGATCGTCCGATCCCACCAGATCCCAATCGAAGATCTGTACCGTCAGCAACGAGTCCTGTGGGAAGGTCGCCTCGATTTCGAAACACTTACCGAACACTGGGTTCAACTGTTTGCTGACGTAGTTTTCCTTGTCCGAGACCCGTTTACCACCAAGTTGGAGCACCACGTACGGATCGGCCTTGCCATTCAGATCCATTGGATGCAGATCGGTAGCTTTGACGATGTAAACTCGCACCAGTACGTGGATGGGATCGTTCAGAGGAAGTGTTGGAGCGAAGGCTGGCTCCATGCCCTTTTCTATCGGGAGTTTGTACACTTTGATTGCCCCCTTGAAGAAGCCCACTATTCGGTTTTCATCCTCCGTACTGTCACCGGTCTTCTTGCCGCGGTAAAGCGGGAATGATAGGAGCCATTCCTTGAAATTGTTGTACTCCGGCAGAGATTCCAATTCGCCCGGGTAGATGTGACAGGTGGCAGTGTTCGGAGTGGCTGTCTTTTTTGGAGTTGTCTTAGGGCTGAGTTTGGACACCAGCTTTGATGTTTTGACGCCAAGTTTCTTACCACCTTCGGTGGATTGAACATGGTTTTCCAGTGCTCGTGAATGGGCTGAAGGCTTCGAGGCTTCGATCAGTCGTTCGTACGATAGGAAATATTTGGTCCACCAGTCTTTGCTGGATTCATCATCGTCTTCCGCATCGAAGGTATCCTCGTGTTCCAGTTTCCTTTTTGTCTTTTTGCCTTTGACAACTTTGCTCACACAGGCGGCACCGTAGAGCGTGAGATTGTCGCCGGATATCGACTTCATCATGGCACTGTCGTTGGGCATAGTCGTGTTGTTACCCATCATGTCCTTATGCTTCGAGAGGACTATTTGACCGTTTTGATTCACGCGCCTGGTATCGTCCTTTGGAGGTGCTCGATGCATGTATTTGTGGATGGATGTAATTTGGTGGGTCCCTACAAGTGTGTACCTTCCGAAGGATCGACAATCTACGGCGCGAATGGTAATCGGTGGAGCGTACCGTTCCTCCAGTGGAAGTTCCAAATCGAAGAATTTGAGCATATTGGCAAAGTTTGGATTCTTCTTAGCGTTTTGGATTATGCTGGAGTTGAGTATTTTTCCTGAACATTCGATGTCTATTCGTGGTTTGTCAACCGTCATGAAGTGCACTCGTTTCAAGTCTCGCAATCCCCAAAAGAGCACCTCGATACGGAATCGGGCGAGGTTCGGACGAACCTCCCTCGGAACCGGTAGGATCGTCATCGTCGTTGGGCCGGCTTTATCGCCACGGAATTCCGTCGCAATATACTTCGGATCGGTTAGTCTTGGGATATCATCAGACCCCAACTCTAGCATTTCGAATGCAGCTAGCAACTCCCCCGCATTGTCAAGTCCCCGGGTTATCTCGAACCACTCCAGAACCGGGTTCGAGTAGTGATTATCTTTCAGCTTAATCCTCGGTTTTGCCAAAGCTCTTCCTATGAATTCAGACTTGCCGACCTTATCCTGGTCGTAGATATCTATCACAATTGTCGGTGGATCCTTTTTGATCTCCTCCTTAGCCCCGTAGATCACAATCTCGTCGAATACCAACTGTTCATCCCATGTTGGGCTAAGCGTTTCCTCAATCACCTGCGTAGTCTTGGAATACTCGGTGATGTATACCGTTGCATAGGGGTCACTCAGCCCTGAAGCATCGGACCCGATCAGCGATCTTGCCTGGTAGACATGGGCTCGCAACTGAAATACGTGTTTGTCCACGTATCGAATGTCCGTTGGAGCCTGCACATTAGGCTTGTCCGCATGCTTCAGTTCACTTGACATCTCGTATCCTCGCGGCAATCCTGCATAGAACGACTTCTTGTGCTTCAACACTCCTAACCAGAGGTAGATGTGCAGCTTTGCTCTTACTTGCCAACCTGCGGGTCCTTCCGCCTGCTTGCCCGGAAGTTTCAGGAAGATCGTCTGAACCTTCGCGCAGAAGACTCCCGTTTCCTCCTCCGTCGTCGAATAGATCAAGTCCCGTGCGCTGATCCTGTGATATGCCACGCGTTTTCCATTAGCAACCATCCAGATGAACACATCGGGAAGAGCGTGCTGAGGATCGTCGATCAGGAACTTCAGCTTACCCAAGTAGCTGTATGCCGTCTTGTAGCGTTCCTTCATAGAACTCTTAGTCACCAGTGCGCGTAGATTTCGGGACATGTTTCCGATTGACTCGACTTCCCGTTGACACAGCTTGATTCGCTCCTTGTCCAGTTTGGTTTTACCCGTTCCCGGACCAACCAGTGCACCCTTGGTAATCTGCACGTACTTGTTGCAACTGGTGGCCACCTCCTCCAGAACACCCCTCAATTTTACCTCCGCCGTTGGGTCTTCATCTTCGATCAGCAGGTTCGTTTCAGCCAGTCCCAACTCCATACGTTCGGTGATTTTCGCAATCATGTTACTGTTATACATGCGCCGGCGAAGATCCGGGAACGAACACCGCACGTCCATGCACGGTTTGTTGTCCCAGTACGGCAGGAAGAAGTGATTCTTGTCGTGCGTGATCGGTTTCGAGGCACTTGTAGTACTGCTGTACGAGGTCGTATCCACCGCTTCCAGCTCGTCGTCGTCACTCATGTTGGTGGCGCTCTCGTTGTGGCCATCCAGCGAGTTGCCGGCGTTGCCTATGCTCAGCTCGAAGAAAACCGGCCGATCGCAGACCTTTTTGTCGATCATCGATGCTTCCAGCACGGTTCCGAAGAGGAAGAAGTCGTCGTTTTTGCAGTAGGATGATTCGGATATCGGAAGCGTGGACTCCAGGTCGACTGTGGAATAAAAAGGGGGGAATGAGTGGAAGGTATCCCGTAAGGGTTCAAGTAACCCACCGTTCTTGTCCGTGAACAACTCCACGTTATCGGTGATCTCGGTCCTGATGGCGATCAGCAGCCTCGCCCGGTAGCTGACTCCCTCACCCAGTCCTGTGTTGAGATTAGAATGCTGATCCAGCAGGTTGTAGTCCCTCGTCGAACCGTACAGGTGGACGAACGAAGGCCCGTACGTCGGCAGGAAGCCCTTCTCACCGTCGTTGGAGATCTGCTTCAAATCGATGTAGTGCGTGCCGATGATGGATGGCTTCATCGGGTCGGCATCCCGCAGCTGGACCTTTATTCGCTGGCACAACGGTGGGAACATCTCCGTGAATACAAGCTGCTCGTTCCACACTGGATTGTACGAGGCCTTCTTGACGGTGGATTTTCCCTGTAGAATGAGATATTAATAATCGAAATACATTATTTCAATCGGAATATGCCCTTGGAGACTTACGGTTAATCCAGCGAACGAAACCTGCACGTACGGGTTGACCAGATCCTTGGCCTCGCCGGTGAAGGCTCGTTTGACGTTGGCCATGAGGGAAGAGTTCATCCGTGGAAGTCCATCCGCCCGGTAGATTTTCACGATGAACTTTGCCCGCTGCCGCTCGATGGGAACTCCGTCCGGAAGGAGTAGGTTGCTATGATGAAGGAAAAGTTATTCAAGCTGGAATGCAATGCGGTTTCGAAGAGCTTACGCCTCAATGTCATCCGGGTCCTTTTCGGACTTGGGAGGAACTTTCACCGTATCGCCTTTGCCGATGATGCCGACGTCGCACTTTAGGTATCCCTTGGGTCCGGAAATGAAGTCTTCCGGGTCGGTGAGTAGTGCCCACTTGTGATAGAACTGGTGGTCTGCATGAGTGCGGGGGGAGTGGTGAGCGAAGATTAAGTCATTAGAAATCAAAAAAAGGAAATGGGGGCGTCAAGCGACAATCGTAAAATTAAGGATGCAGATTAACAAGCAGCATAACAACATAATACCGAACACCAACTGAGGATAAAAGTGCTAATGAGGGTAATTACAGTTTAAACTACTTCCGGCTATTGTGAGCTAGACTACATCGCCAAAAGAGTGCCATGCAGCCCATATAAATACAAGTAGTAGGCGGTGGTTGGAGGTTGGTAGCCGGTTGGAAAGGACGGCAAGCAGCTGTGCGAATGACATCGGGGTTGAAATGACGGACGGATAGATAAATGAATGTCGTTAGTTTTATCATCTTGCCTCTTCTGGTCTGGTCTGCGTGGCTTATGTACATCTATTTGTGTATTCAGTGTCGAGTTGATTGCGAAACTACCGACTAGGGGACTGGTAACTGCTACGACCGGACGCAAGGAAGCAATAAAAAGCTTTACAGACCCATCTCCTACAGTACGGTGGGTTGCGCCATCCATGCACCCTGATTTCTCGACTGTTCGGCAACCAGTTTAATCGTTGTAATCAACTGCAAGACGAACGGAAAAATCAGGCTAGTTGGATGACACCCCCAACCGTACTAAAGGAAACCCGACTGTACACGCCTCTTTACGCTTCCTTCGCATCGGGAAACATTTCAACCCGACACAGACAAAACAATTATTGTTGTTTTCCCCGCATGGCACGCTGCGATGGTCAACCGGGTCGGAAAAGTCGGAAGCTGTCAACCAGGCAAGCAAGCAAGCTGGCAGCAGCGGAAAACTACTGGCGATGGCGTAGCGCAACAAGTATTGTACGTTGTGGGCTGTAGGCTAAATTAGTTCGCTCTAGCTGTCAACAGGGGGAAATTTATTGAAAATATGTAGTTGTTTCCCTAGAAGACGGCAAATAGCGCTGGACACGTATGCCGATAGTTGTTTGCACAGTAGGTTATAGCATTGCGATGGCTTTGGAATGTTTATTTGTCCGCTTTGAAGGTTAAACAACGCTC
>JASCZW010001133.1:0-81320 GCA_034211315.2 Aedes japonicus
CTTTTCATTCGTATTATTATTCATAATAATCTTAATAATCGTAATAATCATAATAATTGAACAATTATTATGATTACTATAATAATTATGATAATTATGATTATAATGATTGATATGATTGATTTTAATATTTCGATTATTTTGGTTTAATTATTAATATGATTATTTTGATTATAATGATTAGTATGAAGATGATGATAATTTTTTATATTGATTATTCTGATTATAATGATTATAATGACTATTATGATTATTATGTTAGTTATGATTATGATAATTATTATAATCATTATGAGATCTATAACTGTAATGATAAATATGATTGTTCTGATTATTTTGGTCATTTCCATTACAATGATTATAGAAAATTATGATTATATAAAAATATATTTTGAATATTGTGATTATTCTGAATATAATTTAAAAACAATAAGAGAAGAAGATATTTATTTTGATTATAATGATTATTATAATTAGTTTAAAAAACTATGATAATAATTTCTGTAATCATTAGTATAATTATTTTGATTATTCTGATTATAATCAGAGTAATCAAAATAATTATACTAATGATTACAGAAATTATTATCATAGTTTTTAGACTAATTATAATAATCGTTATAACGAGAATGATTATTATGTAAATTATGAATATAATGATTATTATGATAATTATGATTATGATTATAATTCTCATTATTATGATCATTTTGATTGTAGTGATTATAAGGATTTTTCTGGGTTCAATTATTATTTTGATTATTATGTTGATTATGATTTTTATGATTCTAACGATTATAATGAAAATTATGATAACTTAACTATGATAATTTATGACTGTTATGATTAATATGCTTATTATGATTTTATTGATTATTATGACTCATATGATTATTGCGATTTTTGATGATTATTATGGTAATTAAGAATATCACAACTAATACGATTATTAGATATATTGTGATTATTATGGTCATTCGGACAATAATGCTTTTAATTGCTATAAAGATTATTATGATTACTACGATTATTATTAAAAAGATTATTATTAATTAATAAGATCATTATGCTCATTAACATTCTTAAGAATTATAAGAATTAGATTATTAAAAATATTATGATTATGATGATATGTATGATTATCATGATTTATTATTCATAAAAATTATAATAATCAAAATAATCATAATAATCATCATAATAATAACAATTCTTATAATCATAATGAACATCGTTATCAATTATGATAACTATGTTCAGTATGGTTATAAGAATTGTTATTATTATTAAGATTATTATGATGAGAATTATTATGATTTTTTTGATTATCATAATTACTATAAATAACGATATGATAATGATTATTATGATTATGACTAAGATTGCGATTATTAAATTAAATTAATAGGCATAAGCATTATTATCATAACAATCATATTAATGAGCATAATAATCATGATGATCATAATAATCAAAACAATCATAAGCATAATAATCATTATGTTCATAATAATCAAAATAATCATAATTTTCATTATTATAATCATAATTATAATAATCGCAATAATCTTAATTCTCATAATAATCTTTATAATTTTAATACTCATAATAATCATTATATTCACAATCGTCATGATCATTGCCCAGTGAACAAGCGAACGGTACAGTTCGTTCGGTCCGCTTTCCGTTGCTTTGGAAGCTTTTCACGAGTTGATTCAATTCTTCAGTTCAATATTTTTTCGCGATCGCGAGTGAAATCGAGTCCTGGTTTTATTAAGAAGAAAAGGTTGTGTGATAAACAGTGCAGCAACGTAATTAATTGCAATTAGCAATATTACGACGATCGAAAAGCCATATTGCTCCGCATCTATACGGCACGCACACCAGCAGTCCATCGTGTGTAGCGTGCATTAGTTCATCTGATAACCACCACCGACCAGTATCACTAGTGTCATTATCATCATCGTTCATCCCCACGCCTAGCCGGTGCACGCGGCCACTCATCGTAGCTCGGCAGCAGCAGCACATTCGTCGCCCGACTGCAGTAGATCCGTTATACATATAAGATAAGTTTTTGTTTCCTTCTCTTCTGAATAGAAGGAAGCGTTATTTTATGGTGTGTGAGTGTATGGGAGTGATTGAGAGTGTTTGAGAGTGTTTGAGTGTGTGCTTAGCTTTAATTTTTTTTCTGTGTTTAGTTATAGGTATATAGATTCAGTGGTTGAGCGTCATAAGCTCCCACGAACGAACCATGGATGATTTATCGCAAGATGAATCATCTATGGCGCAAAATGATGGGGTAGCTCATACAGTTACCTGATCACGTGCATATCCAGACAGTTCAACTGGTCCTTGGGTTGTCTATTTTCAGCCCAAATTGAAACCTCTGAATGTCTATCAAATTTCGAACGATCTGACCAAACGATTCTCGGCCGTGACCGAGATAATTAAAGTCAGGCCGAATAAACTTCGGGTCGTTGTGTCCAACCTCAAGCAAGCTAATGAGATTGCTGTCTCCCAGCTCTTTACTCTAGAATATAGAGTGTATATCCCAGCTCGGGGTATTGAAATTGAAGGTGTGGTCACCGAAACGAGTCTAACCCTGAGATCCTGCTTGTGGGGGTTGGTCGATTTAAGAACCCCTGCTTCCCCCAGTTCAGATACTGGATGTGCGCCAACTAGGCTCAGTATCGACCAATAAGGGCGAAAAAGTTCACACCATCAGACTCGTTTCGCGTGACCTTCTCTGGCTCAGCCCTCCCTCAATACGTTGAGTTGGGAAAACTTCGGCTACCTGTGCGATTGTTTGTACCTCGGGTCATGATCTGCCAGAAATGCCAGCAGATGGGACATACGACCTCCCATTGCGGCAATAAAGCGCGCTGCTCCAACTGCGGGGAGAAGCATGAGGATGGCGCGTGCGCAGACAGCACACCTAAATGCGCTTTTGTAAAGCGAACTCCTCCTCATGCTCTCTCATCGTGCCCGGCGTACAAACAACGCGTTGGAAAAATTAGAACGCTCGCTGAAACAGCGTTCAAGGCAATCTTTTGCTGAAATGGTGAAAAAAGCCTCACCATCACCCGATGCCAATACAAATCCCTTTGCTCCTCTGTCAGATGACGAGTCTGACTTTGATTCGGCTGAAGAGGGAACATCGTTCACCTTTCCGGAAGGTGCTTCAAGGAAGCGAAGACGCGTCCGCCCACGGAAAGTTGCTGAAAAGAAGCCCGAGACCAGCTTGCCCAATTCAAGGAAAGGTGGAAAAAAGGAAAATCCTAATCCACCTGGTTTTCGTAGTACTAACTACACCCAGGACTTTCCATCTCTCCCGGGGACATCCAAAACCCCTGAAGCCCTAATTTTAAGAACCAAAGCCCCTCCTCTAGTGGGCTGTTCTCATTTGATGACATTGCCGAAGGTATCTTTAAGTACCTCGAAATTTCTGACCCTCTCAAAAGCATTGTTTTGGCAATGCTTCCCACTGTGGAAAACTTTTTGCAGAAATTAACATTAAAGTGGCCCATCCTTGCAGCTATCATTTCCTTCGATGGATAATTTTCCAAATGAGGTCGGGGATTTGATCACTGTTCTACAGTGGAATTGTCGAAGTTTGATTCCTAAATTGGAATCTTTTAAATTTTTAGCTCACACTACCGGTTGTGATGCATTCGCTCTTTGTGAAACATGGCTCTCTTCCGATTCATGATTTCAATATTATTCGTCTTGATCGTGAGGATTCGCGTGGAGGAGGAGTACTTTTGGGGATCAAAAAGTGCTACTCCTTCTATAGAGTGAATTTTCCTCCAATTCCAGGTATTGAAGTTGTCGCATGTCAGGCTGTTATTAAAAATAAAAGCCTTTGCATTGCTTCCGTTTATATTCCTCCAAGAGCCTCCATTAACCGAAAACAACTCTCAGATGTTTGTTCGGTTCTTCCTGCTCCGCGGTTGGTCATGGGAGATTTTAACTCTCACGGTACAGGCTAGGGAGAACTGTACGATGACAACCGGTCTTCCTTGATATATGACCTCTGTGACAACTTCAATATGACAGTTCTTAACAATGGAGAAGTAACACGTTTGGCTGGTACATCCTCAGTTGGCAGTAGATTAGACCTCACACTTTGTTCGAATACATTATCGTTGGATTGCACATGGAATGTGATTCAAGATCCCCACGGTAGTGATCACTTGCCCATAAAAATTTCGGTTGTCACCGGGTTCAATCCGTCGAAATCTGATAACGTCACGTATGATCTTACCCGTCACATCGATTGGACAAAGTTTAGGACAGCAGTAGATGAAGCCGTAACGACGGTAGAAAGGCTTTCACCGCTGGAAGAGTATAACTTCCTCTCCAACCTGATCTTAGACAGCGCGCTTCAAGCTCAAACTCGACCAGTTCCAGGGACGTCATCTCGCAGGAAACCTCCTTCTCCATGGTGGGATCAGCAATGCACCGAGGTTTACCGTAAAAAGTCCGACGCGTTTAAAGTTTTCCGTAGACGTGGAACACCTGAGCACTTCGAAGTATACACGACTCTCGAACGTGAACTTAAGAGCCTCATCAAGGCCAAGAAACGCGGTTACTGGCGAACATTCGTGAACGGGCTATCGCGCGAAACGTCGATGAGTACTCTTTGGAACACGGCGCGAAGGTTGCGTAACCGAACTACGAACAACGAGAGCGAAGAGTACTCGGACCAATGGATCCTCAAATTCGCGCGAAAAGTTTGTCCAGATTCTGTGCCGGCACGGATGATTCCTCGCGAAAACACGTATTCGATAGATGAGATTAGCCAACCCTTTTCAATGGTAGAGTTCTCTCTCGCACTCCTTTCGTGTGGCAATACGGCTCCAGGCGCTGATAGGATCAAGTTCAACTTGCTCAAGAACCTCCCAGACGTCGCGAAGAGGCGCATGTTGAACTTGTTTAATCAGTTTCTAGAACTCAACATTGTACTGGATGATTGGAGACGGGTGAGAGTTATTGCCATTCAAAAACCTGGTAAGCCCGCGTCCGACCACAACTCCTATCGACCCATCGTGATGTTATCTTGTATTCGAAAGCTGTTGGAGAAAATGATCCTTTTCCGTCTGGACAAATGGGTTGAGACGAACAACCTGCTTTCAGATACTCAATATGGTTTCCGTAGGGGTAAGGGAACGAACGACTGTCTCGCGTTGCTTTCCACAGATATTCAGTTAGCTTTTGCTAAAAAAGAGCAAATGGCTTCTGTATTCTTGGACATAAAGGGGCTTTTGATTCAGTATCTGTTGAAGTTCTTTCAGATATACTCCACGCTTGTGGCTTTTCACCATTAATGAATAATTTTTTGTACAATTTGCTGTCAGAGAAACATATGAGCTTTTCTCATGGAACCTCTACAGCTTCACGATTTAGCTACATGGGTCTCCCCAGGGATCATGTTTAAGCCCCCATTTGTATAATTTTTATGTCAAAGACATTGACGGTTGTCTAGGTGACAACTGTACGTTGAGACAACTTGCAGATGACGGCGTAGTGTCTGTCACGGGACCCAATGGGGTCGATCTGCAAGGACCCTTACAGGATACCTTGGACAATTTGTCTACTTGGGCTCTAGAGCTAGGTATCGAATTCTCTACGGAGAAAACTGAGTTGGTAGTTTTTTCTAGGAAGCATAACCCAGCACAACCGAAGCTTCAAATTTGGGGTAAGCCGATAGCTCATTCTATGTCATTTAAATATCTTGGGGTCTGGTTCGATTCAAAGTGCACCTGGAGATCCCATATTGAGTATGTGAAGCGAAAGTGCCAGCCAAGGATCAACTTTCTCTGCACAATTACCGGAACCTGGTGGGGAGCTCATCCACAAGATCTTCTAACGTTGTACCGGACAACGATTTTGTCGATTATGGAATACGGTAGTTTTTGTTTTCAGTCAGCGGCTCGGTCGCACTTCATTAAACTGGAACGTATTCAGTATCGGTGTCTTCGTATCGCGTTAGGTTGCATGCACTCGACTCACACCATGAGTCTTGAAGTGCTGGCTGGCATGTTGCCACTCTCGGATCGGTTTACAGAATTATCTCTCCGGCTCCTCACCAGGTGTGAAGTTATGAACCCCAGGTGATCGAAAATTTTGAGAAGCTCCTTGAGTTGAACCCTCAAACCCGCTTCATGACCTTGTACCATTTGTACATAACACAGGATGTCAGCCCTTCGCCGAACATTTCCAATCGTGTTTGCTTCTCCGATTTCGACAATTCGGTTCATTTTGATTTATCCATGAAGCTGGAGCTTCGTGGAATCCCAGAGCATCATCGTCCTATGATTGTTCCGGTGATATTTGCTGCAAAGTTTGGCTAAGTTGATTCCACTAAATCGTTCTTCACTGACGGATCTTTGATAGAGGAGTCAGCAGGCTTTGGTATATTTAATGAAATTTATAGCGCCAACCGTAAACTTCAAGCCCCTTGTTCCGTGTATGTCGCTGAATTAGCGGCAATACATTTTACGCTAGAAATTGTTGCCTCATTACCACCGGATCAGTACTTCATTTTCACGGATAGTCTCAGTTCTATAGAGGCTATTCGCTCCTTGAGGCCGGTAAAGCACTCCTCGTATTTTCTCATGAAAATACAGGAGCTTCTAAGTGCTTTATCTTCGCGTTATTTTATCATCACCTTTGTATGGGTCCCATCTCATTGTTCAATTCCGGGCAATGAGAAAGCGGACTCGCTTGCAAAGGTGGGCGCTATGGAAGGCGATATTTGTGATCGACAAATCGCCTTCAACGAATTTTTTCCTATTTTTCGTCAACAGTCACTCGACAGCTGGCAGTATAAATGGAGTAAAGGAGATTTGGGGCGATGGCAACATTCTATCATCCCAAAGGTGTCGAAGAAATCTTGGTTTAGGGGGATGGATGTGGGTCGAGACTTCATTCGTGTCATGTCTCGCCTCATGTCCAATCATTATTCTTTGAACGCTCATTTATACCGGGTTGGGCTGAGCGACAGCAATCTCTGTGAATGTGGACAAAGCTATCAGGACGCAGATCACGTTATTTGGTCTTGTTCTGAGCATCGTGAGGTCAGATCGGGGCTTTATGATTCCCTTCGGGCTCGAGGTAGACAACCCAATGTGCCCATTCGAGATATTTTGGCTGTACGTGATTTGGAGTACATGAAACTCATTTATGTGTTTTTGACTAACATTAGCATTAGATTGTAGTTAGTTTAACATGTATGTTTAGTATAAGTTTTTTTTCTGTGTTCGTGTGTTTTTTTTCTCTTTCAAAAATGTTCGAATAAAAGAAAACCAAAAGTTGTGTAGTTATAAGTGTTTCAATAATTTAGAATTTAAATTTAATGTGTTATGTAAACCACACTTTAAATTCCCACCCTCTTTCCCATCCGTAATTTGTAATTCCTATTAACCTCGAGACGGCCGCGAGTAATCGGCTCTATCCTCCTAACTTTAGTTTTAAGATAAATGATGTATAAAAGTATGAAAATTTGGCTCTGTAAAGTTTATTCGATTGAGCCTGTACAAATAAATGATTATAAAAAAAAAAAAAAAAAAAAAAACAATCGTCATGATGATTATAATCGTAATAACCATAATAATAATAATAAAAATAATAATAATAATAATATTGATAATAATAATAATAATAATAATAATTACAATAATAATAATTATAATAACCATAATCATAATAATCTGAATATACATAGTAGTCATAATAATCATCATAATAAAAATATTAATAATTTTCATAATAATCATCATAGTCATAATAATCATCATATTCATAATAATCACAATAATCACAACAATTTATATAATTATTTTGATCATAATAATCATACACTGATGTAAAAAATATATCGAATTTCATAAAATTTGCCTTATGAAACTGTATGAGCCCCCTGTCTTTTGATTCCATATGGTCCTTATGAAATCGTCGTGTTTACCTAAGGTTTTCTCAGTTTATCGTAATGATTTTCGCAAGTCGTTTTTATCAATTCCATAAACCACCTTATGAATTTTATGACTAATCAATAATAATCATAAGGCATATGTATGAAATAGTAAAAAGCGCGCCTAAACTATTGTTTTGGTTACTCTTGAAGAATTTGGATCCCGAGATCCCGATTTCTTCGACCTGAATACGTGGATCGAACGCGGATAGTAAAACAGGCTGCAGCAAATAAACGACTGGAAACCATAAATTAGGTAAAGTTTGATACATAAATTAACAATCCCCCTCATTCACATGCCCAAGAGTTGAAATACCAACTAGCTGGAAAACAACAACAACAACAACAACAACAACAAGAGCTAGCGGAATCATTAAAATTATTCAATTGAAAGCCACCACCACCCGCCTATATAAAGCCGCATCATCATTTCCAACTTCTTCGACATTTTCCCCAACGGCAAGAGCACCTGAAATGTCATTTAGCGAGCTTTATCAGGAATGCAATTGCACTTTCAACGATTTTCACCACGACGGCAAAGACGATGACCACTGCAACAAAACGAAGATAACAACACCGATAGATCCAACGGACGGAGGAACTTGATTTGATCAGCAGCTAGCGTTTCAAGAACTTAGCATTGTAAGTAATAGAATTGAATAAAATAATCATTCCGTCTCCGACCAGCAACTCGTTCAGTTCATACTTTTTTTAATTCAAATCCACATTTAAACAGTGTAAATTAGAGTTAGTTTTTCAAAAGCCCTTTTCGGGTAGGTAACTTCAATGCTTCCTGTGGATGATCCGCTTCGTAAATGTAAGCGATCCATCGTGTGGAACTTTATTCTTGATCAATAAACAGTAATTGTACTGCGGGCGAACAATTAGATGGCTGTTATTGGCTTTTATTTCATAACCACACATTTATAATTGGGATTTCTTATGAGAACATTTGATTAAATTCATTTAAAAACTACAAAAAAACATACTACAGTCAAGATTTTTATAAGCAATGCACATGAGATCCATTGCATTAACAAATGAATTTCATAAGGTTATGGGATGAAACATATATGGTTGACATCAACCATTAGAAGCCATTGTGACAACAATCATAGCATTTCATAAGGTAATGTTATGAAATTCAAACCGTTTCCTTGTGGCCAATTTTCATAAGGTTATTTAATGAAAATTAAAAGGGTTTTTGCACTAGTGTAAGAATCATAAGAATAAAAAGAATCATGATAATCATGATAAACAAAATAATCTTAATTTGAACAATGGTTATAATGATTACAATAATCATAATAACAATAATGCAGTTTGAACGATTACAATATTTCGAGTTTTGGGAATTATGCATGGCTTGCCGATATTACCAATACAACGATGCTATTAAATTCAGGTGTGGCTTGAATGGATGCATGTCGGAGTAACGGAAATTCATTAACCTACATCTTAACCGTTGGAAATTCATGGTTCTTAATCATAACTCAATTTTCAGTAATGCGATCTCTACTAGTATTTCTGAAAGTATCATCAAAATAGCTATTCTTGGCCCAGTATTAAAAAAAAATTAGTCAGATTATTATATTTTGAAATATCCGTTCGTGTTTTATATAAAAAATAAAGAAAAAAAATCGGTCCGTCGCAACAAAATGAAATTCTTCATACTCTTTATGAAACCAATTCTTTGAACAAAAATGGAAACCTCAGGATGAATTCCTGGTTTTTTCATGGCAAATTAAGCGTCCCGAGTATTCCCGATTTTCAGGTAGTTGTTACCTAATATTGTCTGTCGAATTGTTAGTTTGGATGGATGAACTAGTAGTTTATAAAAATAATCATTGTTCACTGATGATTTTCGTGTAACCCAACCTTTAATTTACCTGAAAGCGTTATGAATGATGTGAACAACACAGGTTCCATTGTTGATCATCCCGAAACCACGATCAGCAATCAACTGATTGTTGAATTTACGAGACAGCGACTTGTTGACGTTTGGACCATCGTGACCAGCCATAACTAAGCGATCGGTGCTAATCTGATTATCTGTTAGTGCTTTTTGTATTTTTTCCAGCAATACGTTTGCAGTAGCTTTTCCAAGGAATACGCTTTCGAGGTGAAAGATGCTGATTTTTCGGAGCCTCTTTGAGAAGTACTTCAGTAGTATAGCCAATTCTTTTTGTTTGTTACTCGCTTCATACTCGTCAAACATAATTGAATAGTATTGACCTTTGATGTCTTCCAAAAAAAGGTCCTTGAAAAAGGGTCCAATTGCTTCGTTTACCAAATGAGTCATTTTTTGACGAGACAGAGAGAATCCTTTCAGATCATTTGGAGCAATCATCTTCAGGACGCTTCCATCAGTTCCCGCTGAATAAAAAGATATGTTTTTCATGACGACATGGAGCGTCCAAAGTATTTCTTTCTCCAGGATTTGTTCATTGATCACATGCAATCGAAGAGTATTCAAGCTCTGAAAATAAATAAAAAATCAGCTTAAACTTATTTAGAAACTATTGAGGTATGTATAATATGTACCTTAAGGACGGAAGAATTTGACGTTGTTTCCCTCAGACTATCATGATTCTCCGATTTCGGGGGTGCTATAGTTGACGGTACTAGCCTTAGTTGATTTGCGGTTCGAATTGCGACCTGACTTTTATGCTTACCGCTGCTGGCATGATCTTTTAATGCCGTTATGCCTCTGTTGTCAGAGGTAATTTTTTTTCTATTACACAATCGACAAAACACTTCAGTAATAGTGGCCATATTTTTGTCGTCATATGCTATGTAGTCGCCGAAAACTTGGCCATGCACATCTTTCTGCAGAAGCTAATTCACATCAAACTTTGTTTTGCCTGTGGAATATACGATCAAACTTATTATCAGTGAGTTCACTGTGCAAAATAGAAAATTTTGCAAAATCTGATTAATAGACAAGTGCACGACAGGGCTCATAATTTTCGCTTAGAAATCGGTGCGTTAAATGTTGCTATTGCAAGTCATTGCTAAAATGGATCACTTAACTGTATAAATGTGAAGACAATCGATTATCCTTGTGTTAAGTATTTTCATTCCGAACGCTATATTTTTAAACGTGAAGATGAAAAATAAGGTTAGGTGCATATCGTGCACTTGTCTATCCGCAGCAGAATGCATCATGTTATCTTCTATGGATAGCTAAGTTCGCGATCTGGACCTAACCTATTTTTTCAGCTACTCTTTCAAAAATACAGCGTTCAGAATGCAAAGGCTTAGCACTAGGATAATCGATTCTTTCAAAGGAAGCATTCACCAGCAATAGCAATATTAAACGAACCGAAAAATCTAAGCGAAAATGATGAGCTTCATAGTGCACTGTAACATACGATGTCATATTCCGAATGTATTTTTTTTTAAATATCACAATCAATCGCAAAATACATTACCCATTTTTGACGCACAAAAAACCAAACTTCACAACACTAATTACTAAGAAATTACTTGGAACAAAAGGAAACAAGTTCTTCACTGCACGGTTAGAGAACAATAGAATGGCGATATTCTTACAACCAATTCTTCAATCGAACTTTACACGACCGGAACGACACAATAAATGGAGATAATCTTCCACACTTTCACTACCGGACTTCAGTTCGTTGCGCGCCCAAAAGCATGAGGTTTTGACGGATCTCTCGCAGCAGATCTTTATTCGCTTTTTTGTGTTTGCAGCACAGCAGTGGCAATTTTGACAGCCTGCTTTGTGCATTACCCCTGACACTGAAAATATACACGCTCTGGTTTACTCATTTTGTTAGCCCATTTTACAGCCCATTTTTGGTATATAGAAATAATTTGGAACAAATTCGCGCCAGAACAAATTTTACGTATAAATCCGCGCCAAATCCGCGCCAGAAATTTTTTTTACGAACAAATCCGCGCCAAATCCGCGCCAGAACAAATTTTACAATCAAATCCGCGCCAAATCCGCGAAAATCGCGAAATCCGCGAAATTCGCGAAATCCGCGCTGTTATAACAACCCTGCAAATTCCCGGCAACCAGTATGTGACTGCTGAAGACAAGTTCGATGTTCCAGAGTCCTTCAGGAAACAACAAGTGTCAAAGTTCCCCAAGAAATTCTTGATTTGGCAGGGGATCTGGTCGTGTGGTAAACGGAGCAAGCCTCTCGTGACAACTTCAATTGTAAATGGTCAAGTATACAAGTATTGACTGCTTCCGTTTCTCTAAACACATAACATTCCTACATTTTTTTTTACCGGATCTTGCCTCTTGTCACTTCTCCAATGATGTTCTGGAGTGGTATAAGATGAATGGTGTCAATTTCGTGGCAAAGGATCTTAATCCCCCAAACCCTCCAGAGTTGCGGCAAATTGAAAATGTTTGGGCTATAATGAAGCACGAACTTCGTAAGCATCCTAAATTTGTCACTACAGAACAGGAAATGTTGAGGTCATGGTTGAAAGCAGAAAAAAATGTCGGTTCAAGCGTTGTACAAAATCTTATGCGTGGTATCAAGAAGAACGTTCGGGCTTTTAGATTTGGTAATGAAATACAGTGAAATAAAAATACCTGAACCAAGATTATATTTTGTTTTATATTTCCTGAATATTTCATGCCAATCGGTTGAGAGACTTGTTTTTGAGGACGAGTTTAAAGTGATGCAATTTAACTGTGGACACCCTTTAATCATAAGCATTGATCAACTTCATATGACAGGAAGAAACATGAAATAAATAGATCATCTATATTTGAAATAAATTTAACTCAATTTTCAACATCATATTCTGGAAACAAGCCTAGATGTGAGAAGGAACTGATGACATTCCCTCGGGTACACGCGAACAAATGCAAAATACACAAAGGCAAAATTCGAGCGAACTTCTCCAGCAGGAAGGAAACTGTTGATTAGCCCGATAGATAGAGCTTATTTAGTATCATTAAAAGTGAAATAATTTGGAAAATGTAGGAGTTTTAGACCTATTTCATAAGAACTGCTTAAACCATTCCCTACCCTACACATTTGGGCACAGCTAGAAACCTGAGCTAACGGTGGTGCTCAACAATGGAGTTCCAGTTCTGGACTTTCAACCACTGAAAATTTATTTTAGTTTATAATACGAATTCGGAGGTAGGACTAAACAATCTATCTGTGTTTTCTGCAACGAAACTGATAATTTTGACTGCAACTGCCAAACACGAAGCATTTGTTGAAACTGACAGAACATTCGTGCATTGTACGAAAACAATACAAAGAACTACGAATATTTCGTTACAGATCAGAAAGAAACGTCTCTCTGCACTGACAGATCTTCTTAACGACTCAAAATGTATTTGAAAAGAAGCGCAACCACATGGAGCTGTCCAGCGTTTTTTTTTATGTTCCTGACATGTAATTCTATCCAGTACTTTAGGTAGGAAAGAGTTGTTATTGAATCCACGGTTGATCTCTCTAGGCCACGGTAACTCGTGAGAAGATATTTGATTAATCAGTATGAAGTTATTAATCTTGACCGCGCTTTTATTTTTATTTCGGGATGAACATACACCAACATGCAGGAGTACAATAAAAGAGAAGAAGCGGTTTTTTTCCTCTCGTATCCGCGTAAAATTTCCTCTCGTATAATTTCAACCCAAAGGAGGCGTAAACAACGAAGTTGTATGCAATCTTCCATGCACTATACAATAATGTTTGTAATCTGTCATACAACAGGTTAGATGCAGATGTTATCTGACCAATTTACATGAAATATCCCATTAATTTCTGCCAAATCCAGCATTTCCTTTATGTGCATCAGAAAACGCATAAAATTCAATGTTCTTTTTATCTGTATACAAAAAGGTGTAATTTCACAAGATAACAAGCGATATGAATGTTTCATGCAATTCACGAGACAATTGTTTTATGCACAAAATCCATGTTTACGAAACTAGTGAAAGCTTATTTACTCAGGCTTTATTCAGGCCCGAAATGGTTTTCAAAACATAGTTTAACTGGGGAGGATGTTAAGGATGTGTAGGAAAATGAGATTATTAGGATATAAACTGATATCAATACTCGGGACATTGGTACAAAAAAAAACCTGTTCTTGTGTTGTCCGTCTGCCGAGGATAGGTGAAAACATTTCGTAGATTCCTCAACACACTACCGATGGGTTTATTTCTTGCCAGCAAGTGCCTTGCCCTCCTCCAGCCCAACACCTTAAAACCATATTCCCATGGAAAGTACTAGCCATATTTGGCTGATGCAGCAAGAAGCAAACATTTTAATATTCGCACAGCACCAACCAGAAACGGGAGGAAAGGGTCGGGTAAACTCACTTTTTGACTCGTCAAACGCGGAAATTTTTTAGAAGAATTTCAAACCAGCTGAATTAACACCAACCGAAGTTCCAGAACAAAAATGGTTGATCAATTCTTCGTGGTCTATATTGTTGGCACTGTTAAAAAAATAGACCAAACAATAGAACACCACGGAAAACGGTCTAAGTTTTATTTCATTATTGCGTCAGATTAGTTTCGATTAGTTTCGATCTAAGAATAAACTAGTATTGACATAATAAACGGCATTTTCCATCAATGGAATCATAGTTTCTCTTTATTATAAAACGAAAATCTCTTCATACAAAACTAGGATGAGAAATCTGAGGATCTCGTATATTCAATGCATGGAAATAATTCCCTAAGGCATCCTTACAACAATGAATATGACTCATATGCTTTACCTGTTCGTCCAAAATAACCATCCCCCCCCCCCCCCCCCCACACCCCCCAATCAAACACAGATTTATGCTCCACTATCACGCAATTCCCTTAACCAGGACGTATTCCTATAATCACATGAACAGCCAACAGTATCGTGACTCACCGGCATTGCATCAGCCTTTCCATAGACATTTCCTTTTTTACGCTTCCTTACACACTCGTTGCTCCTTACAAACATAAAACCTCACGCTCTCAAATAGGTCAAGGCGCTTCCGACGACGCCACATTGTCCAATCAAAGATTAAGAAAAGAAAAAAAAACTCACCCTTCGCATGTCGATGCTCGCAGCAGCAGTGATCGTTGATGAAAGCCGCCGACTTGCAGAAGTGAATCTTTTCGATTCCGCACTCATCGCACCAGGCCGGCACTTTGTTTATCTCGTCCAAATCCAACGCCCGCAGGGCAATCCGAGAGTCCGTCTCGGTAACTTCATGCTCCTTGAAGAACTCCGTAACGGGGGAAGTTGTTTTCACTTTGATGCCTCCATGCTTAGAATCCTCATCGCAATCCATGTGGACCTCGTTGGTTGCTATTCCTGGGCAACCGATGGCTGACGAAATAATTATAGCTAATACCACCACTGACCAGATAACCTCTGCTTCCGCGCCCATCCCTTTTCAAATCGAATAATCACTGAAACCACCGACCAACTTAGGAATACACATCAGACTGATTGAGTGCACTGCGTGAGATGAATATTGCCCAATACGTAGATGGATGGCGTTCACTTTTTGCGACTTTCGATTTGAGCTGTTAAATGCTCTTCTATGCACTCAGCTGATTAACGAATTTCAATTAACACTCTAGAAAACTGGGCAACTCCTACATCTCCGTTAGGAATTGAACATTCAATAATACAGGAACACAAAAGTGGCACGATTTTTAAGAAGCCACCGTATTATATGTATGATGAGTCACACTTTCTTCGTAAAATCCTTACAGCTAACAGGGACGCAAGCACTTTATATCGTATCCAAGTATCCTATTTGTTTACATCGTATCGCGGAGAAACGCACGTTGGCATGGGGAACATGCGCGCGCTGTAACAAAACCCGAAATGGAAAAATAATTTCGAAAAAGAAGGGTGCAAGGAAAAACCACCACCACCAGAGGAAAAACTTCGCACGACGATCCCGTTCCCTTGGATGCTCGATAGTAACTAAACGAATGAAGCGACACTGTTGACGTTTTGAATTTGAATTACTTTCTACAATGGACTGGATGGGATGTTGGATGGTGCGGTTCTAGATAGGTATGTGCCCTGAGTACGCTTGCGCCGGTGTTTCGCTTCGTTCGTACCACGCGCTCCGTCGGCATTGTTCGGTCGCTGTTTTGCGCATGCGCTAGTGTTGAACTTGGAACATCGTGTGCAGCAGAACGATGACACGATGGTTGCTTGCTTGCCAAGAAATGCATAGTAGGCTGAGGTGAAAATGAATTTGCTGGAAATTTTAAGTACCGACAAATAACATTGCACATAAACAGCGTGTCTAGTTATCTTAGTTTTCATTATGTTATTAATCAATGTTGATGATGAAAAGTATGTTTGTTTCTTATTATATGGGGTTCTCATATATACGATTTTTCATTGACACATATTTCTCTTTTCAGATTGGGTACCTACCAGACTTGTTCTTAGAAGAAACCACCCTGATCTTTTGAAATTGAATTGTTTGTGCTTGATTGATCGAAAGTGGTTTAAAAAGGAATATGGCAGTTTCCTCAACTCGAATTGACGCACCGCTCACTCGTCAGGGGGTCAAACAGATTTGTAAAAAGCTCCCTTTTTGCGCAATCATGCCATATCTCTTTAATAGACTTTTCTTGAATCAACCCCCATTTTTTTATATTTTTCCTTTAAAGGTAATGAACTTCTCATATCGTTAGTGTTATTAAATCAATTTTCTATGCACTCCTCAGTTTGTTACAAATTTTTGAAAGCTAAAATTTGCTCCACATTTTTTGGTGAATATAACCATTTGGAATAAATATCATGCGTTTTGGCAACTCTGTAAATTAATGAAATTATTTTCACCCCGAGATTTAAAAATATTTCTGGTAATGCTGCAAAACTTTGTTTTTTTCATTTGTTCATCGAAACGTCAAGTCAGAACTATCGGAAGTTTCAGCACATAGAAGCGAATAAAGTATTAGGTAAGAAAAGGGGTTGAAACATTTTGGGATGACTAGATAGTTTACTGGTACTACTGATTTAGTTTTTGATAACAACATACCCTGAAAAAAAATCAATGGGACATGAAAAAGTTTTTGTTAGAAAAACTTTGTTTCCTTGAAAGTGCCCATCTTGCAGTGTATGAACGGTTGGTAGGGGACATAATTACCTATCTTGAGACAAAATTCCATCGAAATAAAAAATGGTATTTGTTCTTAAATTGACTTTGAATTTTTTTTAAATTATTTTTTTTTCTTTTCAATATTTTTTTTTTAAACTTGACTTATTTTGTGATAATTACCCATACGACACTTTTTTTGTAGGAGTAGTCATTTTTTTATTAAACACATTTGAAAAAGTCTATAAAAAAAGTTTAGCCCTTTTCAAAAGACAGTCTAGAAAAAAACTTAGAAACTAAGTATGCAAAGTGGCTTATCTAGTCGTTGTGGTCTGAGAAGGTGCTACCAAAATATTTGTTCGAGTTGGCGCGGAAACCGTCATATCTCTTGAAGGAGCAAGACAGCTCTTCATCTCGAGCAATTTCAGAGTTGCTTTCGAGGTACCTCGAGTAACTCACGTTACTAGTAGGCGAGATCACTTTTTCTTTTTTACATCATTTTTTCCACAATAACATTGGAATCGAGAGCCAACCAGCTTCTGTCAAAATACGTGCATAGTCGACCTTCACTGGCTTAGTTTTTGATAACAAAATACACTGAAAAAAAATCAATGGGACATGAAAAAGTTTTTGTTAGAAAAACTTTGTTTCCTTAAAAGTGCCCATCTTGTGATGTATAAACGGTTGGTAGGGAACATAATTACCTATCTTGAGACAAAATTCCATCGAAATAAAAAATGGTATTTGTTCTTAAATTGACTTTGAATTTGACTTTGAACACATTTCAAAAAATTCTATCAAAAAAGCTTTGACTTATTTCGAAAGACAGTCATAGACAAAAATTTGAAGAAACTAATGCTTGGTGCAAGCACATTTAAACAATCTGTAACAGCGTTGTAGCTCCTTTAGTCATAGTACCTGTTTTGATTAAAGTATTTGACAGTTCATACAACGCTGGTACGTTGTATTGTTCATGTAGCCAGGTATATGTCATAGGCAAAGAGGCTTATTCACACATTTCAGAACATTTACAGTATTCGGTATATTTTTACCAACTTCAAGTCTGAACAGTCTGCAATGCATTTAACGGACTTCGGTAATTTGACAAGTTCCGTAATTTTGCCGAATATTGTAAAATTACCGAAACGGTGAATCGGATTACCGAACGTCAGCTGTGAAAGTTCAAAAATTACGAATACGGTAAAATCTTCATGCTAGTCATGTTCTTCACACCCAGAAAGTTTCGTTTTAATCTGAGAAGGTGATGCCAACATTTGTTCGAGTTGGCGCGGAAACCGTCATATCTCTTCAAGGGGCAAGAGGTACCTCGAGTAACTCACGTTACTAGTAGGCGAGATCACTATTTCTCAAATTTCCAATCCAGATTCATCGAACTTTTTCCATCTATTCCAGTCAGTTTTACGAAATGTGACTCTCACTGTGGTAATTCGAGTCAGCGTCTCGGCTGAGCTCGGGTTTTTGTTATGGGGCAAGCTATTTGACGTTTGGCTTAGACCGTTTGACAGAGAATCGATCAAATCTTATCGACAAGCTGTCAAACGACCTAACCCAAACATCGAATCACTTGCTCCCTACCAGAAATCGAGCTCAGCCGAGACGGCCATGAATACTCGTAAAATGCTGGATAACATTGGAATTGAGAGCAAACCAGCTTTTGTCAAAATACGTATTCTGCTATCCGTGCAAATTCCTAAAAACCCAGTTTGATGCTGTGGTTGAAGAATAGCTTGAATTCTTTTTACTATCAAAATGGATGTAATTGTAAGTTTTATTTTACTATCTTATCAACATACTCCCAAACATAACTTTTTCCTGTAGGATTATTTCTGGGATTGGATTCAAAAAGAAATTGGTGTTGTGTTTCCACAAATAAAGAATATTTTACGGTAGGAAGGACTTGCTGTAAACGGCGCACTTGGTACACTCTCCTGAGATGACATAAACATGATTCTGGATCAAAATCTCCATACGCTTCTGCATAGCCTGCAGTTCATCTGACTGTTTCGGATATGCGCTCTTTGATGTGGAATTTATGTCCTTTGGTGCCGTTGACGTCGACGATCTAGCTGTGCTCTGTGCCGCACGTTTTGCTTCGCAATCCTTGCAGTTCCAGTCCACGTTTTCTAAACTTTCGTCCACGCCCACACACTTGAAATAATACCAATCGCCACAAATATCACAGCACACCATCCGGCTGTGTTCAGAAGAACCACAGAATTTGCATCCATCGTTTCCTGTCGCAGATACTTCGTCTGGCCCAAGATCTACAACCGGCTCGGAATCTTTACCGCGATTTGAACGTTTCGACATACCGTAACTTGATAGCTCTCCCCGATCGCATCAACGAAATATTTATTATGTTGCGAAGCAACTTAAGACTGGTTCCGTATTATCAACCGCTTTATTTCAAATTTTCGGTGATGTATAGAACAGGGTTAAAATTTTCCTAGCAATAACAATTTGCATAAGTTGAATTGGCTTCGCTTTAGCAAGTGCAGAGAAAAATGTTATAGTCTTATTCCTTTAGTTTTAAGTACTTACGTTTAGTGTCTTTAGGTTATTTCTTCAATTATTTGTCAGATCTGTATGCTAACAGATGTGCTGAAATAGTATGTGGGTAGGCTAGGTTAGATAATTCATTCACAATATTACAGTTTAATTTTACACGAATTTACCTGCCGTACCTTTTAAGTACACTATTTGTCCTAGGATAAATTCTCTATTGGTTTTAAGTAGAATATAGTTTAAGCTTTAAGGGAGAGATGAATCAAATTATTATCTTTGTTTTCGCACTGTAATGGCTTACACACCAATTCACTTTTGTTCAATTTTGTAGAATAATGATAGTTTTGCCAACTCATCACAGCATGACATATCGGAGCAATATAATGAATGTTTAGGGTAGACTGTTCAATATTTCTATAGTAGTAGTAGCAGTTATGTTAGTTCAAGGCCTACGGAAATTCAGAGGTACGGCAAAACAAAACTATCCTGAAGTATTAATCATGGTGGTTCGTTATGACTATGGTCGCAACAGCAGGTATCGATTGTCAAATAATATATTGAGGCGGTTTACGCGAAGAGAATTTATATGATGTATTAAAATTTTCTGCACCTCACCCCTACACCCTGGGCACTATTTCTATAGACACTGCTCTTTGTTTTCTGCAAATTGCACAATTGTTTTTAATTCCCAAATAAAAAAACACTCTTTTTTACCGCTTTTTCCTGCTGTTTCCATGCTAAATTCCAAGTTTACAAATGGTTCTCGATGTTCGCGGGTATTAAACTTAGTGACGTTTAACGCACTTCTTTTGGCTATCGTCGTGTCTATACCACCTGTGCAACAGATGAATGCTCATAGACTAAGTTGAACAGGATTTGCAGGAACAACCTCATCATCATCCAACACTTGGCTAACGTTCCTGCATATCTTGTTCCAACGGTGGCATTCAAAGCCTCACTATCCTGTCCTGCAATGAACGTCATCCTCACCTTGGCCGCTTCAATTTTCCCCTTGGGACTCAAAACTAAAAGTAGAGGCTCAGAAGACACTGGGCTTTATGAATAAAAGCATATACTTTACTTTCACCCATGTATATCATATGGGTGAAAGTAAAGTATACTTTTTGCCTTCTTTGTTTACAACTGACGATAGGAGGTGCAACAAAACGGAGTAACAAAAACCAAAAAAATCGATGAACATCGATTAAATTTCGAGGCACATAGAGTTATGCTTTGTTCATACTACAGCGTTGTAACATAATACAAGGCTATCTTGATGACATTTTCCTTGTAGATAATTTTTCAAAACACCCTTGTATTATGTTACAAGTCGGTAGTCTGAACAAAGCATTACTCGCGAGTAATGCCTTGGATTTTTTTCAAGGTGTTCCAGCTGCTCCAATACGGCATCAAAAACTCCGTCCTTAATACCTCTGGCGAATGAAATTTATTGCGAGATAAAACTATGATTTACCGCCGGCGTCGGTGGTGTAGTGGTAAGCGTGACTGCTACTGGCACCCCAGTGGGTCTGGGTTCAATCCCAGTCGACGTCGGTGGTTTTTCTGAGGCGAAAAAATCTTGGTCACGTCTTCCTTCGGAAGGGAAGTAAAGCCGTTGGTCCCGGTTTATAGTCATGAGTCGTTAGGTAGGGTCCAGGTGGTGGAGTCGTCTCCCTGGCGTCGGTGATTGTCACTATGTGAGGAAATAGGCCGACGGAAAATAAATAAGTTAAAAAAAAAAAAACTATGATTTAATCTTAAAAACATTTACTATGAAGCAAAAGGCAGTATAATTTTCTCATGAAATACGCGGTGCTTAAGAAGGTGGCGGTTGTAATATTGAGAAATACTTTATACATTTTTGGGTATGATGTCGGCGAGATCAGGAGTCACATCACTTCTCCGCTTAGGAACCAAAATTTATCTGTTTCCTGCTTAATATCTTCTAACGAAGTTCCACCTGCTGCAACTTCCCCAACAAACATCGGTGTTGAATTAGAGCTTGTTCAAGCAAATTTGGAGAAGCTATTCAGCTTTTTCTTCTAGAATAGCTGAATAGCTTCTCCAAATTTGTTTGAACAAGCTCTAATTCAACACCGATGTTTGTTGGGTCTTCACGAAGGTTCTCAGTCATGATCGTCTTCTTCAATTACTTGGATCCTCTCGATGATAAGCTGACCCAGTAACTGGCAACAGAGGTTTTTCTTTTTCACAATATTCCTGATTTAGATCTGATGGCACCATATTCCGCCTCAAATTTGTTCCAAAAATGTACCTTTAATTGAAGCTTCGTAGTGGTATCATGTCAAGACCTATTAATTTGATCACTTACCTCATCCATTGTTCCACTCAATATTTTGCCTCAACAAACTGAAAGCTCAAATGTTAACTTATTATGAATTTTCTTCTAATGCTTATTTCTGTTTCGTGACAATACAAACAAATTAAAACAACACCACATCAATTCATAACGTCAATTATCCAGGGTTGTCAGGTTATATCTTTGACAAGTACAAATGTCAAAAGTGTGCCACAAAGTGCCACACATTTCCGTTATGGTGTCAGACTTTCTACTAAGGCGTGCTTGGCACACTGTCCTTAGCGACTCACCACTTGGGTTTACCTTAATTACTGTTACTAGTAGTTTGGTAGAAGAAATATAATCCATTGCGAGCCAAGCTTAAAATGTTCAAATCGTCACTAGCGCCACACCATAAGTGGCAGGCTTCAGAAACTATCGCTCTCTTCAGTCCTCTGGTCTCACCCCTAGTATCTCTTAGTTAATATGTGTACCATTGGTAGAAAATTCTAAAACAAGAATCGGTGAAAACCGATTTTCTGATTTTTGTCCGCCTTATATCTCATAGAAAAGCGGTGTCTATAGAATATACATGTATCCGCAGATGGCTTTTTATACAGGGAAAGTTTAAATATGAGAGTAGTCGACGGCTCTAGTAAATTGCTTGTGTTTGGAGTTCGACCCTTTTGATATGTTCAGCGATCGTTATCCATCTTCTTTATCGATCTCGCTCACATTGAACGCACTCTGTGCCATCGCAGCATACTTCACTACATTGTTATTTTCTTCTGTCACTTAGCTGACATTGCTGACATTCACACACTTTTAGTGCTATCCTGTTTAATCGTATTGAATTTGACGTTTAAGCAGGTTGATGTTTGCAGGATTTTACGTGAGTGCGAGTGGGATGCAAAATAGCGCTCATAATCTAAAAATAAAAATAAACCTTGTGACAGCTACCTTTCCAATGGGAAGATATTTGCTGCAGCAAGAAAGGGATGTAGCAATACGGAGTAAGCGTGAGGGTAGTATCATTTTGATAGAAAAAATAAAATACCGTGTAAGTAAAGAGGTGTAAAGTGGTGATCGGTTGTGCTGCGAAAGTGTTTTGTTCGTGCTTACAGTTTCCAATTCTGTGTAGAATTCCTATACTCTGGTGGACCCTCTTTTGGATTAGCAGCTGCTTCAATACAGGTAGGACCACAAATCAATCGAATTAGTTAGAACAACAATGCAGTTGGCGAGAAATTGCGATGCAAATCCCCCGAACGGCAGAAAGTAGCTTTACTTTCCTATTGCTGCTGTATCGGAGAAAAATATGAAAAGTGGACCTACAAGGGCCCGAAAGAGTCAGCGGGAGGCATGCTGCGATGCATGATTCCATCTTGTGTGGTGTCATTCACAAAACAAACCACCCATCGCTGTGGGTGCAAACGAGACAACACCAGAACCTGCTTGCGAATGATATCGGTGAAATTATGCAAGAAATTCGCTTTGATTAGGTTAATTAATATGATTTTTCATTTATCGGATTCGCTAGGAATGTTTTCGATCGTTGCTTTTGGACAGTGTTTTGCGAGAACATGCATAGAATGAATGTTTTTTGGAAGATAAGTTCAGGCGAGGAAAACCTTTCTCTGTTGCTCCTTCCTGTTCCTGATAGTATGTATGTATGTATGTATTTTGTTCTTGTTGTTTTTGTCATGATTCGATTTTTCTGAAAGTTCAAGGATATTTCGTCCTCAAAATCCTTGTGATGCTAGATTGCAGGTACTATATGGAAGTTGATTTTTTTTATTTCTTTGTTTTGGTGTTTTAGGTCTGCCTGAACGTGTCTTCCTGGATGATAGGATGATGATACAATAATACAATAAGAGTAGATGATCCAATTTCAGCTTTGATCTAGAAGGTGGCTCATCGTTGACAGAAAGAAATACTGGAGTATTTTTAGCTTTAGATAGCAACATATACAAATCCACTTCATAGTTTCCTGGAGCAATTTTTTCATTTCAACTTATTAAGCAAAAGCCCGCCAATCAATTTCTATACACTTTGTCCAGTTTAAAATCAACTATGGTTTAGAAGTTTTCGAGCATTTTTTAAAGATGTTTAAAGTTGCTTTGAATGTTTTATGAAGTACTTCTTGCGTTCATTATTTAATAATAAATAACTGAGTGCTAGTCAACAATCCGTTGCATTAAGAGCAGTTTTATTAATTTCTGCTGTCTATAAAATTTAGGACCCCTTGGTAGGAAACTTGGAACATTTGGTTTTGCATATTGTGGTCCAAGTTTTGCAGCTGTCTTCTGAATATTTCTCCATGCCTCCGAAATAGCTGATTCGAGTTCAGCGACAGTGAGATACCGCTTACCCTTCATCTATATTCTGCGTACCAGGATTCTCCAGATGTTTACCAGTGGACTCACGTCAGGCGAGCGGGTCATGCAGATCTATTTTGTGATCCTGGACAACTGCTTGGATTCCCTGCCCGTGTGAATTGCAGCGTTGTTTCTGAAAAGTGAACTTTTTCCGTCAGAATCTGCACGTGAACGATAGAAGACGCGACTCTAGCACCTGAATGTGGTCCTTGCGATTCATTTTGGACGACGTGAAAGCAAAGTCTGGCTTTCCAGATGGACAGAATCCTCCCCGAACCATGCGTGAAATTCCGGGTGGAAAAGTATTGTTCTTTTCTCAAATCTTACCATTATCCGATAAACTCGGGGTCGTTCAAGTTGAACTTTTCCACGTCACTAAAGATCGTCTGGAAGGAAACAAACGAGCGTTAGTATTTTTTTTTATTAACATGCAAGATTCGCAAGTCGAATAGTTGCCAGACAAACTTTCAAGTTGAGTTCCTGGTTTGTATGTAATATCTGAGAACAGCTCTAACAAGTCCACGTTTTTTTTCCATCCGATAACCTTTGATTTGCGAGGTTTCTCCAATTTTTGCCATATTCTGCTCCATTTTTCATGTTGTTGTACTACTTGATGTGACCGGCCAATCCGACAAGTTATTTCTCGAATCCCGACTCTGTTTCGATGAAATAGATGATGATGGTAAAACTAGGGGGTCAGAAAAAATACAAATTTTGTTGACTCAGGAAGTACCAGCGTATCGGTCTCAAGTTCGGTCCCAAACTAAACGAATCAGCCCCCAATCATAACTCCCATCGAATAAAGTGAGAACGGCGGAAAATTTGGGAACGACGGGAAAGTCCAAAAAAGACTCCGTCGTGCGCCACAGTTGGCACCATGTTTTGGTTGTATTGGCCCTACATATCCGTTGAAACTCCTGATAACTGTGTTACAGCGTTAGTATCCCAACGGTTAGGCTCCAGTGAATCGTAAAATTGGTTCCGAGAGGAAAGGATGTGCATTTTTTAAACTTTGTGACATACAAAGTAGTGATACCTATACAACTAGAGGGAGTTTTCCACTTGGCCCAATGAGATCTCGTTCAGAGAGTTTGAGGAAAGGAGCATTCCTAGAAAGGATTTTTGGAAACCAGCCGCCCTAACAATACCCGGGACAGGATCCAACATCCCGAATATTTCGACCAACGCAGAGACGACCGTCCTTATTGATCAATAACGATGAACGCAAGTGCTCACAATGCCTCGACTTGTCCCGAGTTCCCGAATAAAACCGACCTGCAATATTTAACGGTATATTATCAAAATGTGTACTACAACTAACGAGCTCTTTCTGAAGCTTTCTGCCTGTGAATACGAAGTTACTATACTCACTGAGACGTGGCTTCGTTCTGATATCGCTAGCTCAGAGTTTGCTGCCAGCTATTCGATATTTCGGTGTGTGTGGAATCTATCTTCGACTGAACTCGTCCCGGAATTATACTCAGCGCATTCCGCAGTAGTGCAGCAAATCTGTGAAAATGCGTCGGATTCTGATAATGTCATCGATGGAGATTAAAACCTACATTAGTTGGTATGGTCCTACGATAAAGAGATCAACAGATTGTTGCCGTCAAACGCATCGACTGAACAGGAAATCGCTTTGGTTGAATCGATGGTTGCCTCCGGACTACAACAGCCTGCTAAACCCGAATGGTCGAACAATTGACTTGGCATTTATTAACGAACCAAACGATGTAGAGCTTATCGAACCCCCGTTACCCTTCCTCCGAATCGACAACCAATAACCAATAAATAACGTTATCATGGACGTCCATTGGATTGAAATGTTTTGTGCAAAAGTTACGGATGAAACGGTACATATGTGTTATGAGAAATTGTATGACATTATGGAGGAATATGTTCTACGTCTAAGAAGTAGGCATTATTCGTTTAAGCCACCGTGGTGGACAACTGAGCATTTCCGTAACATTGTGCGAAAAGCTCGTAAACGCTATTTTCGATCACAGACTACTGTGAACTGGATCAATTCGCTGGAAACACATTACGCTAATTGCCAGGACGTTGCATTTCGTTGCTATATCAGACGATTGGAACAGACTGCGAAGCAGAACCCGTCATCCTTTTGGTCATATATTCGAAGCCGTAAGCAATCCAACCGGATTCTTACCGACATAACATTTAAGGAAACTTCGGCCGATTCACCTCACGAGCTAGATAACCTGTTGGCCGATTTATTCGATAATGTACACTGTCAATTGTCGCAAACATTACTTCTGACAGTCTTAGATCCTGTATTGCTTTCAATTTAGATGCCGAGTTTAGATGCCGACCACCCTGCTCTCGTCGTGAATTTCAACCTACCCGCCCCGTTGTTGCATTCGCCGCCATCTGAGTCCTACTCTCTTGACTTTCGGCGGACCGATTACGCCGCATTGAATAATGAGCTTGCTGGAATTGATTGGCATTTATTGAATCGACCGGGTAATGTAACGACGCAGTTGATTTTTCAGTTCTGCGCTGCTGAAACTGCAATTTTTCGCATTGTTCCAGTACGTCGCCCTCCGCAAAAACCATCATGGTCAAATCCGCGTACGCGTACTGGAAGCGACAACGCTCTGCCGCCCTACGTAAGTACTGCACTTCCCGCTCACCCTGCTACAAACGACAGTTTAATTTCGCAAGTCATCGTTACCGCAAATATAACCGTTCCTTTACAATCGACATGTAAGACGCACAGAAGCAAACCTGCGAGAAGAACCCAAAAATTTTGGTCGTTTGTTAACTCCGGCGAAAGGAAACCGGGTTGCCTTGTTCCATGTTCCTCGGAAACAACGCAGCCAATACTGAAGGTGAGAATGCAACCTGTTTGCCCAACGTTTTATGCAGAGTGTTCAACGATTTCTCACTTTGCCGACACAAGTGATAGATGCTACTATGGGTTGCACACGACGTGGTCAATTTCGATTTTCCACGCATTACTGATGACATAGTGATGACTGCAATTCTGAAACTGAAGCTCTCGTTTGCCACTGGCCCTGATGGCATCCCATCGTCAGTTTTGAAACGATGTGCAGACAGTCTTTGCCTTCCCTTGCAAGGATCTTCCAGCTTTCGGCGCAGCAAAGTGAGTTTCCCACGCTGGAAACACTCGTATATATTTCCGATCTACAAAAGGGAGATAAACGGGACATTGTGCAAGTACCGTGGTATCACCTCACTGTGCGCATGTTCAAAGGTATTTGAAATCATTATAAATGGTTCCTTGTTTGAGTGCTGTAAAACTACATCGATTCTGATCAACACGGCTTTTATCGAAACGATCGGTTTCCACTGAACCTGATTCAGTTTACTTCTAGCTGCCTGCGTTGTATTGATTCTGGATCGGCCAGGTTGATGCTGCGTATATGGATCTGAAAGGCTGCGTTTGATACGGTGGATCATGAAATTCTGCTTGCTAAGCTGGACATACTCGGCATATCATCTGCCGCTGTGGATTGGTTTAGGTCTTGCCTGGTGAATCGCTCAGTACGGGTTAAGATTGGAAACGTCGGAGTCGGAAGCTTTCACAAATAATTCGGGAGTTCCGCAAGGCAGCAGCCTTGGTCCACTGCTTTCTTACTCGATCTTCATAAACGATGCCATCTTGCTATCCCCACCGGGGTCCCGCCTCTTCTACGCAGATGATTCAAAAATTTACAAAACTATAAAAAGTCTATCAGACTGTTCCGACTTCGCAGCATATGTTGTGTATTTTCGCCGATTGGTGCTCAAAGGAATCTGATGGGCTTAAGCATCGAAAAATGCAACATAATATCATATCACCGGAAAAACGCACCAATCATTTTCGACTATGTCCTCTCCGGGCAGTCGCTCACTCGCGTTCAACACATCAAGGATCTCGGTGTTATTTTGGATAATGGAATGACATTCAGATTTCACCTACAACGACATTGTGTCCAGAGCCAATCGTCAACTGGGCTTTATTTTTAAAATTGCTGACGAGTTTCGTGACCCGCTCTGCTTCAGGTCACTTTATTGCTCACTTGTACGTTCCATACTGGAATCCTGTGCTATTGTATGGTGCCCTTCCAGGCCATATGGATCGCCAGAATCGAAGCAGTTCAACGAAAGTTCGTAAGATACGCTCTTTCGCTTTCTCAGTTGGCGTGATCCTACGAACCTGCCTCCGTACGAAGAGCGTTGCCGTCTGCTTAATATCGAGCCACTTGAGGTGAGACGAAAGGCCGCTCAGGGCTTTGTTTAGCTGGGAAGCTGCTCAGGGGTGAAATTGACTGTCCGGCACTGTTGTTACAGTTAAATTTGTACTGCTCCGAGAGACCTCTTCGTCAGCGTGTATTTTTGCATCATTGAGCCACAGAACAACAACTATGCATCCATGAACCAATTCGAGAAATCAGCCAGCGTTTCAACGAGCGTTTCGATATGTTCGACTTCAACATATCTGCTGACGTGTTTCGTCATCGGCTGCTTGACTCTTTCCGTACTTCTGGCCGTAACCAAGTAATTTAAGTTTTTTTATTCATTTAGACATATGTTGTCAGTTGAATTATTGTGATAAATAAATCACTGTGCAAGTGCATTACTGTACAAAAAAAAAAAAAAAAAAAAAAAAAAAATTTTAAATGTCCTGCTCTAGTTGTGAGCTAACATGAAGTTTTGTCGGCCCTGGAAAAGTTGGATGTGTTGAAAGGGTCGGGCACAGACTAGATACCACCGTTGTTCTTAAGATAATGGGATGACTCATTGTTGATACCGTTGACGATTATTTTCAACAGGCCACTCAGTGAACTTTCTTTTCCCGAAGCGTGGAAGTTAGCCTCAATCACTCCGATTTTCAAAGCTGGTAAAAAAGTTGCCGTTCAAAATTACCGCACTGTTACAATTTTATGCTGTATGGCCAAGGTGTTCGAACAATTGGTTCACTTAGCTCTTAACGCTGTTTCTCGAACGCTGATTTCTGATTTTCAACATGGTGTTGTTAAGAAGCGATCCACGACAACAAATCTGATGTCCTACGTAAATTTCCTATTAACGGAAATTGAGAATCGTCACCAAGTTGATATCATATACTTTGATTTTTCGAAAGCGTTTGACAAGGTTCCTCATACCCTTGCAATTGACAAGCTGAAATATCTGGGCTTTTCTGATTGGATTACAAAGTGTTTGCCCTCTTACTTTTCTGTGATCGAACCGCTTTTGTCAAATTAAACGGTAGTCGGTCACGCGTCTTCTCCGTCACGTCAGGTGTACCGCAAGGAAGTGTTCTGGGGTTACTGATGTTTATATTGATCGTGAATGACTTCTGCTTTCGGCCGAAATCGCGCTTTCTCCTCTACGCTGACGATCTAAAAATCTGCAAAATTATATCATCGCATCTCGACGGTTGTGCTCTTCAGTTGCGCTATTCAGACGAGATTTTGTTGTGGTGCTCTGAGAATGGAATGGAACTGAACATCAAAAAGTGTAAAGTTATTTCGTTGACTCGCCGGTAATCCCGGACAGAGTTTGATTACTCCAACAGCCCAGAAGCTATAGAGTGTGTTCAAGCAATTCGTGACCTAGGGGTTACTGTAGATACGAAACTACGGTTCAATGAGCATATTAGCATAACTACCTCAAAGACCTTTGCAGCACTGGGATTTATCCGTCGCAATACAAGTGGTTTCACCGATTGTTCGATCGTTCGTAGCATCATGGAGTACGCTGTTAGTGTGTGGTCGCCTTATCAGTCAGTGCAGATCATCCGGATGGAAAGGCTTCAACGCAATTTTGTACGGTATGCACTTCGTCAAATTCCGTGGAATGATCTAGTAAATCTAGCTGGCTATCCTAGTCGTTGTAGACTGATCGATTTAGAAACTTTAATGCACAGACGTACTAACCTACAGAGGTTATTTGTCTTTGACCTTGTAGAAGGTAGTGTACATTGCCCGGCGCTGTTGCAAAACATCAACTTTTATGCACCGTCTCGCCGGCTTCGTGACCATAGTTTATTTGAAGTCAGTCGCCATAGAACTACGTATGGGCAAAACAACCCTTTCGATAACTGTGTCGTTTAGATCGTTTAACAATGTGAAATCTGTTTATGATTTTAATGTATCTAAATGTCCGTTCAAGAATAGAATTAGAAGCCTAGGTTAAGTACCAGTTGTTGAGTTTTTTTTTAATTCGAGACAAAGAACAATAAACAAACGCCTTAAATATTCTGTAAATAAAAAAAAGAATAAGATTCTAGAAGCGAAAGGCATAAAGTCCGCCTGAAACAGTCGCCTAAAAAACAACCTCTGGCCAAAGAACAAGATCACCAAAACCAGACGTAGAAGTAGTCAAATAATACATATGGTATTCATTCTTACGTCACTTATTATATAGTACCTTTGTTGCTACAACAGACCAGTCATGTACTCGGATTCATCTTGACCAAGACTTGTAAGGCAATGATAGTGTCTTGTATACTTCATGGATCGATGCTGTGGAGCAGGGGCGGTAATACCCTGCTCAAAATTCTAGAACCTCAGTGCAACGAGGCCTTTAGAATTTGTAGCCTTTCTGGAGCGTTTAGGACCATAACTGAATAACCGGCTTTCAGAGCCACGAGGTTACTACAAAGGGATCCCGCTCTTGGCAACAGTTTTACCGTATGTAGACCTAAGGAGTGGCAGCATGACTTGATAGAAGTAGAGATTCCCATGTTGTGTTAGCGACCCAAATTGCATTGGAGTATCAAGCGATTGTGTGGAGTAAAGGCAAACTCTGAGTTGGCTAAGCCTGCCTACAGGGAAGTTGCTTCCACAAACGAGGTTCGAAATTTGCTATTCACGAACGGTTCATTGATCGAAGTTGAGGCTAGGCTACGGGGTGTCAGGCCATTAGTTGCTACGACCGGTTATCCGGAGGGTATGGCATCTTCTCAGCTGAAGCCTATGCGCTCTTGCAGTCATGTAACTTGTCGAATGGGACATAGACTGTTGTGTTCTCCGATTCTGCGAGTTATCTATATGTACTTGGGCACGCAGGTATAGCTGGTAATGAGGCTGTTCGCAAACTAGCAAGTCGGGATCGTCTTGCTCAACTAGAAGTTATTCCCGTACCCTACAGTGATGTGACTAGCTGGATGAAGCGATTCTCACGATGCGCTTGAGAGGTGTTGAGGCATAAGAACCGCGATGCATCCCTACTTCGTTTCAAGATAACTACACAAGAGTGGAAATATATGCCCAATCCTCCAAATAAGAATATTCTGAATCGGCTGAGGATACGGTACACGCTTCACTCGTCGACCCTGACCTAACGGTAGTGTGGCATACTATTAGGAAACGAATTCTACCTTAACTTTAAGTAGAATTAAGTCCGGATGGACGTAGCCTATGCCACTAGTCTCCTCCACGTTACTCGGTTCAAGGCTGCTTCTTCAATTTGCTGAACTAGTATGCTTGCAACGCTCTGCTCAATTCAGCATTCCACCTCGAGCGATGAGCGCCTCTGCGTCTTGTTCCAGTCAGATTTAGGAAACACCATTTTGGTCGAGTTGTTTTCCGGCATCCGGACGACATTCCCGGCCCATCACATCCTACAAGCCTTTGCCACTGCTGGGTTTACCGTATAGTTGCTCTAGCTCGTGTATCATTCTACTCCGCCATACATCGTCTTCTATATATTTTAACACGTCTATCGCTCGCTGGTCCTCTTCGAGCATCGTCCTAGTTTCATACCCATAGAGTACAACTGGTCTTATCAACGATTTGAACGATTTGTATATTGTGTACTTTGTACGGGGTCAAAGTTATCCAAAACCTATTTTTTGCTGAGATCATAGTAGACACGGCTTCCATGGATGATGTGTCTCCGAATTTTAAATTTCACTTCATTGTTCGCTGTTACAAGAGAACCGAGATATATGAATGCCTTGTCAACCTCGAATTCATCACCGTCGATCGTGACACTGCTGCCGAGACGGCTCCTGTCGCGGTCGGAGTAAACCTGTAGCCCAATTTGTGCGTTTCAGTCGAGTCTGGTGGTCAGTTACTGTGGCAAATTTCTGTCGAAAATATTAATATTATCCGTGATGCAAACGAGCTGACCTGCTTTATTGAAAATCTTGTCCCGCATGTTAGGACCCAATCCTCAAACAAACCTCCTGCAGGGCTACGATATCGAATTTGCGGTCTTTTAATACATCGAATAGCACACGGGTACTTCCAACAAAGTAGAAAATTCTGCAATTCCAAATTTCGAGATTCCAGTTGTTATTCCCTTGTCGTTGGTCCATGCCAATTAATCCGTCTCGAGTTTTCTATTGGAGTATCCGCGGATCCGTTTGATCCACCTGCATCAAACCCCCTGTCTCGCTGGAGCACCCTCGTGCAAGTGTTTATTTATTGCCGAACAGCCTACATTTAAGGCACTTGTAAGGGCTGTATCGTTAATTATGAGTACATCTACAAATTGCTGTATTTAAAACCCTCCCCTCGGATATGTGATCTGGATGCGATGGAAGGGCCTACGCCATCAGCATTGAGATGGTAATCAAAGACATATCCTGACGTGGTAGTATCACATCTTGAATATTTTGATTTAATGCCGCGTCACATATCTGGCATTGATGCACTGATTTTACAGATGTGATCCAACGGAAATCCTGTCTGGGAGCCTTGAATGCTGGTGCAGTCTGGTGGGGCTCTTTCCTCAGTAATAATGATGTGGGATTTCTTCTTGGCTGTAACACCTTTCTTAGCGTTCCCTGACATGATGAGCCGAAGCCATGCTTAATTATAAATCTAGCTAGACAGGTATATATTGGTACACAATGTGTTCAAGATTAATGACATTTGTAGGAAACTGACTGTTGGATTCACTGAGTAGAAGTTTTAAAACTACCAAAGTGGCACCATTCTTATTTTGTTATTTCTCATTTCAATGAGTTATAATAAAAATGCCACACATTATAACAATTGTATACAAACAATCTTATAACGGCTTCTTTCTCGATAATTTTTCAATAATAAATAGGGACTAGGCGTGATGAAGCTTTACCTTGCCACCGAAAAGTGAATCTAATAGCTGACCAAGATTGTTAGGCTGCACTTGCTGTCAGACTTTGAAGCGATTCAACGACTTAGAGATTAGTATTAGAAAAATAAAAAAAAGGCAATGAACACACAAGTAACGTAAACGATTCTACAACAGAACTATAGAATTTAACTGAATAACGCTGGAGACAAGAACGGTCTAAGGCGGACAAAGTGATAGGGCATCCAAAAGAAGTTAGACGAGGTATACATTGATGAATTTCAGAGCACATAAGAACTAGACATCTATTAACCTATTCACGACTGAAGAAGTTACGAAATGCCCTCTAACATTTCTAGCATAAAAAGACGCAACTTCCTCGCAATTTTTTTTAAAGAAAACTTCTCTCTCATAAGTCCCATCAGTAAACCATTAAAATTATACTGTTGGGACTACTGAGACATCAGACATGACTAAAACTGGTAGAATTCAAATATTTCGACGATTTTTGATTGCAGAAAACTGCTCAAACAGACTTTCACAGCACATAAATGACATTCTAAACTACGGAAAACCGAAAAAAACACTGACAAACTAAATAACAAAAAGACGAAACGACACCATACAAAACAGTGGACATGAACTGAGAGAAAGGGGAAGCAAACTTGAAAATGTAACACATTTTGAGGCAGTGTCAACAGCGTCTCTATGGACGACATGATCCTTGCACGGCTGGTGAAATGCTTCAAAAGGAGTTAAGTTATATCATTCTAACACACAGGAATAATACAATAGCTTCTTATTTTTGGTTCGAGAAAACTTCTTTGGAAAACTTTCATAGCACATAAATGCCCCATATCACGATCTAAACAAGAAAAGACTCCGTATTAAACTTGTAAACGTAACACTGACTAACGAAATAACAAAAAGACAATTGACGAAAAAGACGAACGGACTCGTTTTTTTCAAACGTGGCTCCTTCCGAATCATTTGCAACAGCGTCTTCTTGGACGACATGCTCCGTGTACGGCTGGCAAAATGATTCGAAAAGATTTACGCAACGATATCATCAAAGGTCTGGCGTAGAGGTTTCTACTCTATTCAGAGTCCCGCCAGTAAACCCTAAAAAAAAAATCTACAAATTGCTGTATTTAAATATGTTTTATTTATTTTACAACTCAAATTCATTTCCATTGTTTATTTATTATCAAAAAATCCCATTACATCAGTATTCATTTAACTTTTAGTAGATCTGGCCAGCTATCATACCTTCTTCTTGATGTTCCTCATGAAGTTTTTCACAACCGACCCGTCGATGGTTTTGCTTACGTTTACCCTGTTTTTTTTAAATTTGATGATGCCGTCTGCTCCTCTAGCGTTCTTCTACAGCTTTCCTTTCATCAAAGGAAAAATTTTTCGATGGGCCATATTTGCGGACAATTTGGAGGATTCATCGCCTTTTCCACAAATTGGCCTTTGTTCTCTTCATACCAGTCTAAGGTGACAGGCGCATAGTAAAAGGATGCCAAGTCAGGCCAAAACAGTGTCGAACTTTTGTGTTTTCGGATTAGTGGCAGAATTCGTGTTTGGTCGAGTTAAATTGTAACTCATCAGGTCTTCCTAGTGTCGTCTGTTTTTTGAACGGTAACCGACCCGGAAATATATTTGGACGTCTAAAATCTTAAATGGATTAAACGGAACTTTGTGTATACGACCATCAACAGATACCAGGAGCAGATCCGGATAAAAAAAACCGTTCAATACGGAAACTGGCTTCTGATCTCGACGTTTCTGCTACGACAATGCTTTATTAGAGCTATTTTGCATTCGAAATGCTGATTTAACCAGAACCATTTAAATAGCATTTGAAACGCAACTTTACAGCAAATTTATGTTGATATGATGCTAATAAAATGCTTGTGGCATCTGAACTGCAGATAAAGGGTCGATTTATTACATACGCTAATGCTTATTGGTAACCTGAGTAATTTTTCCTTCGTTCTTCTTCCTCTTGGCTGTTACGCTCCTTAAACGGCCTTTTTTCTGCTCCCAACTTTCTAGATCCAAGAAGAAGCAATACGTCGTTGAAGTAAAGAACAAATAGCAGCTGGTCAAGGTTGCTACCTTGTGCTACACCGTTAAAAAAGAGGATGTGGTAGTATCAATTTTCACTCGCAGAGACATGTCTGCCAAAAACGAGCACAGCCACGATGTCAATCGTTCCGAAGTTCCGAGCTTAGATAGCTTCGCCAACAGAATGTCACGGTTTTTTCCTCTCAGTCATGGTTTTCGACTCAAAAACTCTCAGGATTTCGCCTGAAATAAATGTATACCCGTTAAACGTACGATTTGCAGAGTGTAGAGTGTATAGTTAAGTTACGGTACTTATTTCATGCCAAATAAAAACTACGATTATTTACCAGGAAACTGTATCGCCGAAGTTTACACTACAAAGCATACCGTTTTCGTTTTAGTTTTCGTAGCAAAACAGTGCCCCACGGAGGAGAAACAGCAGATCGAAGATTTTGTACATTCGTATCCTGGATACCTACCCCAAGATGGGGTAGAAAACTCGGTCCCGCAAACCCTACAATCGTCAGAAAGAGACTATCTCATCTCCAGCGTCATCCTTTAGCATCAGTCCGAGATGTGGCGAAAATAATAAGTACTTCGTCGACTAATGTTATGCGTGCCCAGGAGAGAATGGACCTGTAGACTCCGCGGAAGCAGAAGCAGCCAAAACGAAGAACCAAACAGGCTGAATCTGTGAAACCGAGGGCTCGAAAGCTGTACGACAAACCGCTGACCAAAAAAAAGAGCTATGTACTCATGGACGATGAAACCTACATAAAACTATGCCAGGACCACAGATTTATACCTCGCCAAAGGGATAGGATGTTCCTGGATCAGTGAATGCCATTTACACCGAAAAATTCGGCAAGAATGTAAGGGTGTGGCAGGCCATATGCGAATGTAGAAAATATCTCATCCATTCAGTAAGACAGACACTATAAATGGTCAAATCTACATGAAGGAGTGTCTACAAAAAAGGTTGCTACCCTTGATCAAGAGTATAACAAGCCTACAATCTTTTGGTCTGATCTTGCTTTCTGTCATTACTCTAAATATGCACTATAGTGGTACAATGTCGTATTTGTACCAAAAGAGAAAAATCAACCAAACTGCCCAATGATTGGCCTTATCGAAACTTTCTGGGCTTTGATGAAGGCGAATCTGAGAAAACACATGAAACCAGCGGATAGTGTTGAAAATCGAATAATAAATAATCACAATATGGTCGTCTTTATTAGGGATAGAAAGTTAATTGATATATTTTGGAACAGTCTATATGATAGTCAGCGCTGTTTTGTTTCGATCTGTACTAAAGGATCCCTCGGAAGTTTTATAACGGCGCTGTAATAAAAGAAAGAGAGCGAGGCAGGAGAGAATCTTTCATTGTTAAATTCGCCCCATTGAAAAAAAAATGTAGGTAAAATTGTTTTATTTGAAAATTGTTTGGCCAAATGGGAATGGTGCACAAATTCAATTCAAAAGTCAAAAATGGGTTCAAATGCGGCAAGCAGTATAGGGTGTACCGTTTAAAATCCGCACACACTCAAATTGATCTAACTTTTGATCCGTTGGCTAAAATTAATTGAAATTTTGCGTAGACATAGTTTAATGTGTATTGTTTTCATTCTGTGAGTTGCTTTCATTAGGTGTGCAAAAGTTTTCAAAATGGCGGTGCATGCGTGAAAAAGTTTTGCACGAGTACTTTGAGAATAAGGCTCTGTCGCAAGCCGGGCCAACGGAAAAAAAAATTTACGATGACTTTCATGCAGAAGGATATTATACAAGGAAGGAGTTGTAGAGATTTGTTGAAAATAGCTTGAAGAGAAGCGGTCAGCATACCAACACATATTTTAAAGGCGCACGAAAGAATACCATTTGTACCGGGGTTGTATGACTGCTTCAGCTTTTGCACTGCTGATTGTACCATCACTTCACAAACGTCAACCAATTTGATGTTCTTCACATCCTTTGGTACAAAACTCGAGCCAATCATATTTCATCTATAGTTGGAACACGGTCTTCAAAAATGTTAGAGAGCATGAAAGCCACCTAGGTGCATCGAAGTTGGCAGACAATTTTCCTTCCTTGTATCCTCTATAGAGAAGACTACACACTTAAAAAATTTTACAGTATTCGGTAATTTTTACCGAACTTCCAACAGCTGAACGTGCGGTAATCCGATTTAACGGATCTCGGTAAAATTTCACCGAAATTCGGTAAATCGGATTACCGAACGTTCAGCTGTTGAAAGTTCGATAAAAAAAATTACTGAATACTGTAAAATTTTCAAAGTGTGTAGCTTTATCGAATTGGCGTTCTGTGAATTGACATCTCCATTGACAGTACTTCTGCAACAGTCTGGAGAGCGGTTCCATATCATTTCAGCAACGAGTAATTTTAATATTTTTTGATTTGCATGAAACCTTGCATACACGTTTTTGGGGAAGAAAAACGCCGTTTTGCATACTTGGTTCGCCATTTTGAATCTAGCCTTACTTATGAGAAGGGCCTATGAAAAATGCACATGATATCTTCAAAAAATTGTATCTCGGAAACGGTTTGTCCGATTGGTTTGGTGTCTTCGGCGAAGTTTTAGACAATTGTTGGTGCTATATGGAAAAAATATGCACGGTAAAAAAAAGTTTGGTTTTTGTGTTTTGAACTAAAATATAGATTTTCCCTTAAAAGTTACATGTCAATAATTTTTTAATTATCCTTATGTTATAGCTGACTGAAAATGCTATCTAGTGCACAGTGGGTTGTTCTGGAGAAAAATAGGTTACAATGAAAAAAAAAATTCAAAAAAGCTATTAAGAAAAGTCAAAAAAGTTTGTCACCCTAATTTTATGAAAGTACATCAAATTTGCAAGCAAAAAGTACTTAGGTAACATATGTCTAAGATGCACCGTTTAGAAGATATTACTGATTTAATATTGATTTTTTTGATAACTTAATAAGTTTTGGCCCTTTTCGGATGTACTCCGTGTTTTTCCAGTTTCAAAAGTATTTTTTTCGGAAAGATTGGAAAATTTTGAGTTAAAATGACACTGACAGCTTAAAGATTCGAGTGAAATTCTCTGCCTTAAAAGTATTTTCAAAATCAAGTTACAAAATCCCACTATCAGGAACAATGATTGTCGGTTTTGCCGATTATCAGTGCTACCTATCGATGTTTTCCTACTAGAACAGTGAAAAAAAAAATCCTATTAGCCTTGCCAATGCCGGGGCTAATAAAAGAACAATTTGAAATTCTAAGAAATTTAACCGAGCTACTCAAGGCCCGTTTGCAAACAACCACCGCAAGGCCCCTGTTGTATCGATTTCGGTAATTCTCGCCGCAAATTTGTCCCGTTAGTGTATGTATCACTGTAAAAACATGCAATAAACTGAGTAGAGAAGTGCCTGTTGCAGGGCTAATATGCCTGAAGACCTATGTCGTGCATGTAACCATAAAAACCCTCCTGCCACCGGTAAACGAAAAGCCAAATCCGCGAAAAACAAAGCGAAGACGGTGAACTGGATCTGCTGTGACGGCTGTTTTCTATGGTTCCACACATGCTGTGTCCGTATCAACGAAGCAGTTTTACCAGCTCTATCGCAGTTCTGGTACTTTTGTGCTGACTGCTGCGCTTTTGGCAACATTATCCCAAAACAACCGTCGCTAAGACAAAAAAAAGCTAAGACATATAATTGCTCGTGATAAATTTCCCATGGAAGGTTATTATTGAAGCTTACTTGCAAAAAAATCTACGCCCCTGCGAGCGGCCTTCCGGCAGTTAACCGGAACATTCGTGTAGGCATGTTTTTGAGTTCTTTCTTCGTTTTATTTATCAATTTTCGTGAAAAAATTGTTGGAGAAGATCTTACACTTCAGGTTGGCCCAGAAATTCTCGATGGGGCGCAGCTGGGTGACGTTGCGCGGGTTCGCCGACTTGGGTACAACATCGATATTCAACCGCTCCATCTCCTCTAACGATCGCTTCGAGTAGTGGGCCAGATTCAGCCAGAACACCTCGTCTTCGCCCTTCCGGCAGGCATTTCGTACTATAAATCTCCCCGTTCACGGTCAGTCCGGAGCGAAAGAAGAGCGACTTTGACATCCCCTTCTCGCTAATTGTCAGCTACAGCAGCACCTTCGGGACTTGTGTGATGAACTTCACTTCGAGGGGAAGTAAAACACGAAGTGCCCTGCCAGTCGTTGCCATCTAGGGTGAGATAGGTCCTCCATTACCACCGCTACGTCGCGGTTCGCCGGGAAAATCGAGTAGACCATCTTACTCAGCCGCTGCCGCTGCGTCATTGCCTGCAGCTCCGAAACCAGTGGACGCGAATTTCGGTTCCTGGCATGTATGTTAATCTTTGCCAGGTGCTTTTTCACTGTTTGGCCGGTTGAACTGACCTCTCGACCAAGCGATGTAGCCTCTATTCCCTCGAACTTCCTCTTCAGCATCCTTTGGAGCTACTTGTTGCTCAGGGTCGTCGGCCGTCCGGAACTGGGCTTTCTTTTGATGCTCTGATTGTTGTCTAAAAGTGTCAAGATGTTGTAGATGCCGCACGATGTCCGTTTTCGACGCGGCGGGGTGCCGTTTTTTGAACGCGCACACTTCTGAACGGAGTTGCTTCACTGTTTTTGCCATCACGGTTAGGGTTCGACTGATAGAGCAGTCAAATCTTGTCTGCTGACTCATGGGTTACTATGATTGATGCTCCATGGGAAGTTTCATCAAAGCAGGTGAAAGTAAACCCAAGAAAAATCTGCAATTTTTGTCCATTTTTTTAATGCAAACGTTATGTTACAAAAAAAAATCAATCGTGTGTGCACCGAAAAAAATTAAAAGATAGCGCTGCTGCCGTGGTGAGTTCATTCCAATTATGTAAAATATGTTCATGTTCATTTCGATCGTTTACTTTGCTATTGTTGTGAATTTCCGATTTTTTCTTTCTGCTGGACTATAATTTAATCACCTATGAGTAAAACGCTCAAGCAGCTATATTAGCCCCCACGCTGCTGGATTTGTTAACTTCGAGAATGAGTAAAAACTCGACAACCTGTTCAATGAGCGCCACATACTATGGGACAGTTATAAATCCACCAGCAGTAAGGGACTCTACACATTTGCATCCGTCGCCTCATTCCGGAGTTTGAAAATCGATTATGCCAAGTGGCACTCAAACCCGAATCATTCCATCATTATTATGATAGAAAGGGACATTAAACTTACACAAAGGATTAATCGGATGGCTCTCAGTCCAGCGCAACCGGCAGTCATCAAGGAGAGCAAAAAAAATCCTCAATCGGTTTGATAAAAGCTCTATTGAGAAGCACACAACAAAAGAAATAAAAACAATTTCGATTTTCAAGCCCAGAAGCCACAACACGGCGCGCACGGGTCGTCGCGTCGTCGAGGTGGAGCCAGACCGGTTTTATTTCGCGAAGACGATCGAATGCAGTTTCAACTAAACCGAAAAGGGGTAGGTGAGGTGCAATTAATTTTACGACTTCTTTATTAGTACTTTGATTTCAGTTGATACCTACTTCGTTTTCTTTAAGAGTAAGAACTTTTGAAAGGAGCACTCTGGATGATTTCATCTTAGTGTTTTCGATGCACATCCACAGAAGTAACTGTAACGAATATGGAATTTTCTATTCGGATTGTGATGTCCAGGAAGTAAAGAGATAATTCCTCAACTGAACCGTGAATCGAACCCACCGCTGCAGCTCGGGAAAGCTGAACCTTTACCGAATAGGTTATTTAAGGCCCTAATTTGAAGATGGACTATACAAAAAGCTACCGGTCGGAATCGATAAAATACGGAGGAGGGAAAAAGAAAAACAACAGAGTCATTGAATTTCTGCATAAAAATCTTTTGTTATTTTATGATTGTTTTATTGCAAACACGCAGTAAATTAACTTGCAGTGAAAAACACTTCACAGACAGTCCGCTCCACAAGGGAAGCGAAAAACGTTGATATTCATCTGCATTCAGCAAACATGACAACTTGATTCACCACCGACTGTGCCAAAATCAATTTCACATATTCTAATGGACTTATTCTACTTCAAGCATCAGACATTTATGTGCCATTCATGAAAACGAAATGGAAAGTCCGACACTAAACTTAAAAATATCACACAAAAAACTCGCACCGCTAGAAGAAACCGACTCCGACAGCATTGAGCAGGGACATATTTTCCACTAGGATGAGTGGTCTATCTGCTAATGCGAGTGCGACGAAACGATTCCCAGATGGTGTTTGATGAAACTACGCCAAGTTACTACGTTTCGTTTTGATTTGAGATCTTGTGAATGAAAATCATTTGTTTGGAAACGTGTGGCTCCTATCCTTGAAAACGTAACGAAAATAAATTCATGTTTACAACAAACGGTACGACGTGGTGTGAAGTGCATTCGTGTGCTGCGTGTTGGAAGTGATTTCAAAACAGTCGCTTGAGGCTGAAGGAAAGGAATATACAGATGACAAATTATGTATGATGCAATATCTAACGGAATAAATTTTTGATGCCCAATTGAAAACAACAATGCAGTGAAATTAAAGTTTACCTAAGAATATAAAAACGAAAATTGTGTCCTACATTTTTATATTATTTATATAAATTTTTTTTTTGAATTTATTTATATTACATTGAATTTATTCCTTAAATTGAATTGAGCACAATTATTTAATTATCCTCGTGGGCGTTCTAAGTCCCCACGATGGATAAAAATAATCCGAGCCGGGGCTCGGAGGAGTTTGATAGTTCGGATGATGATATTCCTCCCATTCTGCTACCTTTTCCCCATTTACCATTAATGGAGACAGAAAAGGGTTCGGAGCCAACACCAACTGAAGCACCTTCTGGTTCATCCTCCTCCGAGCTTCCCCGCCGGAAAGCTTATCCAGCCGGATCTAAAGGTCCTTTTCTGGTTTTTTTCGGCCCAAAAGTAAACCTTTGAACAAATTGCAAATCGAGAAAGATCTGGCAAAGTCGTTTCGGAGCATTCAAGATATAACCTCTCCCAGTCGCAGTAAGCTTCGCATCACTCTAAGTGATCGTGAAGAAGCAAACCGGATTGTTGCCTCAGAGCTGTTTTCTTTAGAATACCATGTGTATCTTCCCTCGCACGTAGTAGAAATAGCCGGAGTGGTCACCGAACCGTTTTTGACGTGCGCTGATATCAAGTCCCATGGAACTGGTGGGTTCAAAAATCGTGCCGTTCCATCAGTTCAGGTCCTTGATGTCAGGCAAATGAACCAGGTGTCATCCGACGGCACAAAAAAGCCCTCAAACTCTTTTCGTGTGATCTTCTCTGGAGCTGCCCTGCCGAATTTCCTCGTGTTGGGGAAGCTTCGTTTACCTGTTCGCCTCTATGTACCGACGGTCATGCACTGTGACAAGTGCCAGCAGTTGGGTCATACTGCACCTTACTGCTGTAACAAAGCACGATGCGGCAAATGCGGTGAGCAACATGTGGAGGGTCCCTGCAGTACGGACCCCAAGTGTATATGCTGTGGGAAGCTCCACATGATCTCGCTGTATGCCCGAAGTATATAGAGCAGGAGAAACACCAAATTCGTTCGCTGCAGCAGCGGTCGAAGCGGTCTTATGCAGAGATTCTTAAAGATCCCACCGGCCGCTGTTCCACCAGCCCAACCAGACAACAATATATTTTCTTCCCTGCCCATAGATGATCAGGGCTCAGACTTTGTGGATGCTGAGGAGTACTCTGTTGCTCAGACGGGAGCGAAGAGAAAGCGCGCTACAGCAAGACGTCAACGGCACCGTCAGCAAGCATCTCAAAACGCGCTGACTGTAGAACAGGCTCCTCACCCTCCTCTGAACAATTTAAGAAGTGGTGGCAATACAAAAAAGTTTCTCCTCCAGGTTTTAAACCACTGGCTGGTGACTTTCCGCCACTTCCGGGAACATCTAAAACCCCAGTTGTTCCAGTTTTTTGCCCAGAACGCCAACTACCAAGGCATCCGGAATCTCGACCGTGTCAAGTCGAAGACTCCGAAAAAATGTCTCTTTCTGGGATTGTGGAATTCATCTTCACCATTTTCGAGGTCTCACTGACAACGAGGAACCTCATCAACATGATCCTTACATTTGTAAAACCTCTTCTAAAGAAACTGTCTTCAAAATGGCCTCTTCTTGATTCAATCATATCTTTCGATGGATAATTTATCCAATGAGGTCGGGGATATGATCGAAGTACTACAATGGAACAGTAGAAGTATTCTAAAAAATTTGGACGCTTTTAAGTTTTTAGTTCACAAATCGCATTGTGACGTATTTGCTCTCTGTGAAACATGGCTCTCTTCTGATAAAGATTTCTCTTTCCACGATTTTAACATTATTCGGCAGGATCGAGGGGACTCATATGGAGGGGTGCTATTGGGGATTAATAAGCTCCACTCCTTTTATAGAATTGATCTCCCCTCGATGACAGGCCCTGAAGTAGTTGCATGCCAAGTGACTATTCGAGGCAAAAGTTTTAGTATAGCCAGCATATACCTGCCGCCGAATACGGCAATATCCCGCAGGATCTTTCGACTATTTGCCTCGCAATGCCAGAGCCACGGTTGATCTTAGGGATTTTAATTCTCACGGTACAGCCTGGGGGTCACCGTTCAACGACAACCGTTCTGCATTGATACTAGACCTCATGGACTACTTCAACTTGACTATTTTGAATACTGGGAAGTAACACGCGTGGCTCCACCTCCAAACCCTGGAAGCAAATTAGACCTCTCAATCTGTTCGAATTCACTATCATTGGATTGCACGTGGAAAGTGATTCAAGATCCCCATGGTAGTGATCACCTGCCTATCAAAATTTCAATCACCAATGGTTCGTGTCAATCTCGCTCGATCGACATTGCGTACGACCTCACGAAATGCATAGACTGGGGTAAATTCGCTGAAGCGATCATCGATGGCGAGCAATCGGTCGAAGTCCTTCCTCCGTTGGAAGAGTATCGGTTTTTATCCGGGTTAATCCTCAAATGTGCGATCGACGCACAGCGCAGACCGGTACCAGGATCAACAATTCGCCGACGTTCGCCCACGCCGTGGTGGGACGACGAATGTACTGAAGTCTATCGTGAAAAATCCGTCGCGTTTAAAGCATATCGGAAGCGCGGTTCGCGAGATAACTACGAGCGGTACATTGTTCTTGAGCGTAAGTTTAAGAGCCTCGCCAAAGCAAAAAAACGCGGATATTGGCGTCACTTCGTCGAAGGGCTATCGCGTGAGACGTCGATGAGAACTCTTTGGACCGTCGGGAGAAGAATGCGAAATGCGTCGTCGGTGAATGAAGACAAGGAAAGCTCTTCCCGGTGGGTCTACGCGTACGCTAAGAAAGTGTGCCCAGATTCGGTTCCGGTGCAATGAATTGCTCGCGATACTCAAACCAATCGTAACGAATTGGATGCGCCCTTTTCTATGCTCGAATTCTCACTTGCTCTTCTTTCATGCAACAATTCTGCGCCAGGAATGGATAAAATCAAGTTTAACTTGTTGAAAAACCTCCCAGACGTCGTAAAGAGGCGCTTGCTGAACTTATTTAATCAGTTCCTGGAGTGCAATATTGTTCCGGATGAATGGAGGCAGGTTAGAGTTATAGCTATACAAAAACCCGGGAAATCCGCGTCGGATTACAACTTTTATCGTCCAATTGCGATGTTGTCGTGTATACGGAAGCTGCTAGAGAAGATGATTCTCCATCGGCTCGACAAATGGATTGAATCTAATGGCATTTCTAGCTCATACACAATTTGGTTTCCGCAGAGGCAAAGGAACGAGCGATTGTCTTGCACTGCTTTCAACAGAAACACAGCTGGTCTATGCCCAAAATGAGCAAATGGGTTCAGTTTTCATGGACATTAAGGGGGCTTTTGATTCAGTTTGTGTAGACGTCCTTTCAGACAAATTCCACGAGTGTGGCCTTTCACCATTACTAAACAACTATTTGTACAATTTGTTGTCTGAGAAACATATGAGCTTTTCTCATGGGTCTTCGACAACTTCACGAATTAGCTACATAGGGTCTCCCCAGGGCTCTTGTTTAAGCCCCTTTTTATAATTTTTATGTCAGAGACATCGATAGCTGCCTCATGGAAAATTGCACGCTAAGACAGCTTGCGGATGACGCCGTTGTTTCAATTGTAGGACCAGAGGCGAACAACTTGCAGGGACCGCTGCAGGATACTCTAGACAATTTGTCTACCTGGGCTGTAAAGCTGGGTATCGAATTCTCTCCGGAGAAAACTGAGTTAGTTGTTTTTTCTAGGAAGCGTGAACCAGCACAAATACCGCTTCAACTTATGGGTAAAACAATAACTCAAAGTTTGTCTTATAAATACCTAGGGGTCTGGTTCGATTCTAAATGCACCTGGGGAAAGCACATTAAGTAAATGATTCAGAAATGCCAGCAGCGAATAAACTTCATGCGTACTATCACCGTAACATGGTGGGGAGCCCACCCGGAATATCTGATAAAGCTGTATCGTACAACAATTCTGTCGGTTCTCGAGTACGGTAGTTTCTGTTTGCAATCCGCCGCGAAAACTCATATTCTGAAGCTGCAGCGAATCCAGTACCGTTGTCTTCGTATCGCGTTAGGCTGCATGAACTCAACTCATACAATGAGTTTAGAGGTATTAGCAGGAGTTCTTCCGAAACCAAGCAAGCCGTGCTTTGAAACTGACGTGTTTTGTTTTTGCTGCGTCGTTTTCGCGAAAAAAATCAAACAATAATTCGTAATTTAACTTTAACTAACAGTGAAATCATAAAATATCCGCGTGCTTTGGGAACCTGTAGTGAATACAATCGATTCCCACCCGAAATGTGTAGTGCCAGTAGTATTTCTCACATTTTGTGGTTTTTGTGCTGCGCGCCGCACGCCGGAAGAGGAGTTACATCAGCTTAGTTTTGCTTATTAGAGGTAGTATTGAGACATCCGGACATACATAATTAGGTTTGAGCGTTTGTCCGCTTTGTCGCGAGTGAATCGATGATTATTAGCAGTTTTGAAGTTCGATATAGAGTGGCCTCGTAGCGGGCATTTGATTATTGGCAGAGTGTGCAGCAAACGAAGACAATGCGCGTGCGGGAAAGGCTGTCAAATAATTTCAGATGCGTTCACCATGTGGTGTACAGAGTTTTCTTATGCAGGTTACATATATAACGGGCGGGTTGGCCACGTTAATTTTTGCGCTTATTTTGTCGGGAGTGCATGAAATTAATTACGAGGCAACGTCGAGAACTTTTATGTTTACGAATGAACAAGAGAGTGTAACGAAGGAAGCGGCAATTGGTGAGATGTATCTGACTATATATTGTGAATCACTAAATACGCGTCAATCAAGCATTGCACATACGCTTGATTGAAAGTTTACAGTAGTCACTACCTGGAGCGGGGCTTATTGTGTACGAAGATAAGCTTCGGAATGCTTGCGTTCTTGAAATGGGCTATTGGAGTCGCGGTAGAGTTGTCACCTTCTAATCCCCGGATTTAAGCTTTTTGCAACTGTAAACAGCAAATATGAAACAGTTGCAGGAAGATTCTATCCATAATACCGCTGCCAGACAGTGGGAATTAGATTGTAAACACACACAACACACACATTAGCAGGAGTTCTTCCTTTATCAGATCGATTTGTGGAGCTATTGTTCCGGTTCCTCATCCGCTGTGAGGTGTTAAATCCATTGGTAATTGCAAATTTTGAAAAGCTAATCGAACGAAATCCTCAAACTAAGTTCATGACACTGTACTACTGGTACATGACTCTGGAGGTGAGCCCTTCTTCGAATGTTCCTAATCGTGATTACTCCCAAGACTTCTCTAGTTCTACTGTAGTTTTTGATCTTACCATGAAGCAAGAAGCTCGCGGAATACCAGATCCACTCCGTTCGTAGTACATTCCATTAATTTTTGCAAGTAAGTTTGGCCATATCAGATGTGACAGGAAGTTTTACACCGACGGGTCAAAAACAAATGATTCCACTGGATTTGGTGTTTTTAACGAAATTCATAGCGCCTCCTTCAAACTACAAAATCCTTGCTCCGTATACGTCGCAGAGCTGGCGGCTATACACTATGCATTAGAGCAAATTGCCTCTCTTCCCTCTGATCAATTTTTCATTTTTACGGATAGTCTCAGCTCACTTCAGGCTATTCGTTCGATGAGGCCAGCAGAAGCACTCACCGTATTTCGTTAGCGAAATACGATCTCTTTGAGTGCTCTATCAAACAATTCCTACACCATCACCTTGGTTTGGGTCCCTTCTCATTGCTCCATTCCGGGTAATGAGAAAGCGGACTCACTTGCCAAGGTGGGCGCTATGACAGGCGATATTTGCCATGATCGACAAATCGCCTTCAACGAATTTTTTGCTATTTCCCGTCAACAGGCCCTGATCAGCTGGCAACAAAAATGGGATGCAGGGGATCTGGGCAGATGGTTACATTCTATTCTCCCACAGGTATCAGAAAAAATCGTGGTTCAGAGGGTTGGATATTAGCCGGGATTTTATCAAGGTAATGTGTCGTCTAATGTCCAATCACTACGCGCTAGGCTCGCATTTCTATCGAATAGGGCTCTCAGACACCAATCAATGCGGCTGTGGTGCAGGTTATCAGGACATCAACCATGTTGTCTGGTATTGCCTCGATTTCGAAATGGCCAGATCTGATCTTTGCGCATCCCTACGGGCCCGAGGGAAACCAGAGAAGGAAGATATCAGAGTTGTGCTGGGTAAGCTGGACTTGGACTATATGGGGCTAATTTACAAGTTCTTGAAACAAATAGATGTATTCGTTTGATCCTCTCTTAGCTGTCGTTCTAACATGTCCACCTCGCCCCTCCCCCGTAATACCGCTTCCGTTGTATCGTTACAGCTTAATGCAACGCAACATCTACGCCAGACCAACAGCAACAATTTCGCATCGCCAACCTGCTGTTGAAAGCTAACGTTAAGATTCCTACTTCCCCCTTCCTACCCGAATTATTGTAATCCCTAACCTCGACCAAGTCGCGAGTTTTTCGGCTTTCCAAAATTAACATAGTTAGTAAGTTATTGTCATTATAAAAATGAAAAAGAACTCGGCTCCGTTATGCCCATGGCACTTGAGCCTCACAAATAAACGAGTAAGTTAAAAAAAAAAAAAAACGAATACATCTTCAGGCTATAATAGGCTAGGCCTATTCAGGAAACATTATACAATGTTTCTTTCAGTTTGGGATCAATCAAATGAAAACCTTGCGAGGAGAAGCCGATAAATACTTAGCCCACAAGAGAAAAACAAGGGGCGATTTATTTCTAAACATTATAGAAGTCGAGTCGAGCAAAATTGCGCATCACAGAAGCTGGATCTGATCAAGTCGGAAACCGAACTCGACTGTAACTGTAGTGTTGAAATTTTTCAAAATTTTATTGGAATATTACACCATGGAATATTTAGGATTTTCATTAAGTTGATGTCTTTTTTGACAGAGTTATTATTAACATTTTTCATTCTTACTTTGTTAATTAAACTAATGTTTTTGCTATCTAGAAAACTTCATTGAGACGATGCTGAAGCTCTTGATAGCAATATTTCTTCAAACATATTACATTCAAAGATAGCAATTTTCATATTAAGTGATCGATGCAGTATAAAGGGTGTTTCGATCAAAATTGGTTGACTTAAACTTGGCGCATTTCCTTTCATCGTGTCTTAAAAAAATTGGCGCACCCATTATTTTAAAGAAGATGTGTGAGTGCAGTATCATGCCTCTATTTTGATTTTGAGATTAGCACTTCAGTTATCAAAATGTCGCCTAAGGAAAAGAAGACACGCATCAAAATTTTGCACGTGCATGACGAAAATCCAAACTACTCTCCCTTGTTGAAAATTGCTAAATCATCTGTTACCAACGTATTAAAAGTGTTCGGTGAACGTTTGTCGACATCCAGGAAAGCATGGATCGGAGGAAATCGAAAGTCTGAGGCCACAGCGACGACATAAAGAGTTGCCCATTGTTTCGAGCGGAACCCCAAGAAGCTGAGAGTGGCGCCTTCAACCGTGAATAGAACTAAAAAGCGAGCTGGGCTGTCGACTAACAAGAAAGTGGTAACTCCAAATCGCGACGATAAACAAAACACGTCGCCCAAAGCACGATCGCGAAAGTTGTACACGACGATGCTGACGAAGTTTGTTTGCGTGGTACAGGACGATGAAACTTACGTCATGGCAGACTTTAAACAGCTTCTTGGACAGGAATTTTATATGGCAAGCGGACGGGGAAAGGTGGCAGATATTTTCAAGCACATTAAACCGTCAAAGTTCGCGAAGAAAAATCTGGTGTGGCAGACCATCTGTACCTGTGGATTGAAGAGCAACGTTTACATTGCGACTGAAACCGTCAACCAGGAAATTAATCTGAGCGAGTGCCTACAAAAACGTCTACCGCCTTTCCTGAAGCGATACAATTGTGCCGTTCTATTTTGGCCGGATTTGGCATCTTGACATTACGGAAAAAAAGCCATGGAGTGGTATGCTTCCAACAACATTCAATTGGTGCCCAAGGAGAAGAACCCAACACGCCAGAGCTCCGCCCAAGCGAACAATATTGGGCCATCGTCAAGCGGAACCTTAAGAAGACTCAAAAAGCTGTTGTGAGCGAGAACCAGTTCAAGGCAAACTGGCGTTCTGCGGCGAATAAAGTGGACAAGCACAGATAAAAAGAAACATTGAATTTTCTTCGTTATCTGATGCACATAAAAGAAATGCTAATTTGGCAGAAGACCCGAATCCAGCCTGTTGCATAAAAGATTGCAGACAATTTCGTTGTTTACGCCTCCTTTGGCTTGGAATTAAACGAGAGGAAATTTTACACGCTTGTTAAAACTAATTATTTTTTTTCTAGAAATTAGAAGAAAAATTAGTATCTTCCATTTAATTTAATTTAAATATTTTTTTCTGTGAAGAGCCTGTAAAAAATCTTATGGCAGGTGTTAAACGAAAGGCCCGGCAATTCGCATTCGGTTCAAAGTAAGCTTAGCTGAATATTTCTCCTGTATTCTATATTAACTGAACTTGAAAAGGAAAAGAATTAGACATATTAATTAAAACTTTGACCGACTTACACACATTACTGTTTGACCAAATTTTGATCGGAACACCCTTTACTAGAGATTCCAGAAGTTCCCTCTATACTTCTGGAAAGTTTCTTCCTGATTTTATCAAAAGTATCTACCTGAACTTCTGGTATTTCCTGAACTTCGAAGAATTCTCATTCTGAAATTTTGGAATGATCGATTCGGAACTTCAGGAAAGCTCTAGCACTTCTGGGTAGTTCTGAGAAGTCCTCTCGTGAAGTTCTGACGAGTTCTTTCCAGAAATTTTTGAGAAATTCCTTCTTGATCTCTTTCTAGTTAGTTTCTTCCTGAAATTTGGAAAAGTTTTTTCTTGAGCTCATTCTTTCTAAACTCCTGATTGGTCTCTTCCTGAACTGCGAGGAAAATTTTGGGGAAGTTCTCTCCATCATTTCTAGGAAAACTCCCTTAAATATGTTCTTGAAGTTTCTTCCTGAACTTTTGAGAAGTCCTCTTTTGAAATTTTGGGAAGTTTTCTCCAGAATTTTGGGAATGTTTGTTCCTGAACTTTTGGGAAATTCTTGCTCAAACTAGAAGGAAGTACCTCCAATGCTCCTGGAAAGTTTCCTTCTCTTTCTTCCTAAATTTTGAGAAATCCTCAATCTGAAATTCTGAAATGTTCTCTTAGCTTTGGAGAAGCTGTCACTTCTGGAAGTTCCAACTAACCGTTTGCGAAATTTCTTTCTGAACTTTTGGGAAGTCATTACCTGAGAGGTTCCTTCTGTAACGTGTCGTCCTGAGGAAGGTTGTTCCTGATTTTTTGAGGAAATTATAGGAAGTGCCCTCCCTGGTTGGTTCCCATCTGAAATTCGGGGGAGTTTTTTCCTGAACTTCTGGGAAGTTCTATCTTGAATTTCTGCGAAGAACTACAAAACCTTTGAAAAGTTTCAAACTTCAATGAAGTTCTCTCCTCCAAACTTCTTTTTCTTGAAGCTTTGATCAGTCCTCTCCTGATTTTCGAAATAATTCTCTCTTTAACTTCTGGGAAGTATGATCTTGAACTTCGGGAATGTTTGGTCCTGAATTTTTGGAAGTTATTCTTGCTTGAACTATTTGCTCAAAATACTTCTGAGTATTCTGTCTGACCATCGTAGCAGTTTTTTTTTCGATAAAGTCTCTTCCTGAACTTCTAGAAATTATCTCTCTGAAGCTCTGGCGATGACCGTATTGTTTTTAATCAGTTCGATGAGCCATTTGAACTGACGGTAGTTTGTTTTGTTTTTAATAGGATTAGATTTTTTTTCTTAGAAGTAAATAGTTTTTCCGTTAATTCAAGCGGAAATCCATTGAGAGATTCTCTTCGTCGACTTTCTCTTTGGGTAATAGCATGTCTATTAAACGGTTTGCTGATGTTTTCGACGTATTGGATCCTTGATCACACTTTATACTACCGTATTGTATGTTATATGTATATGTATGTATGTATGAAATACTTGAACATGTTTTTATATAGCCGTAGGAACGCTAAGAGAATGTCGACAAAGAGAGTATCGCAATGTTACTTAGGACTTAATGCATTGTTTTGCTTAAATTCATTTGAAAAAAATAATAATTTAGTGTATTTCTTACCTTCCTCAACCAATTATCACTAACCGATGAAAAACGTGAGTCAAAACAAACTCTTACTCAACAACATGTGACAAATCAGTCACTAGTTTCCGAGCGGTCGATTGAGTCGACTAACTCGACAACATTTCGTCGTTCTAGACATCTGTAACAGCAAATAGACCTATCGAGCAAAGTGACAGTCGGCTCGACTTCTATAATTGGCCCCATAGTCTCCATTTAGCTCGATACACTTGACCCAGCGACGCTCGATCTTTATTGAACCCGCATGAAAAATACGTTTTCCGAGCTCTGCAGAGTAGGCTTCTGTAGGTCATCGCCACCTCCTCATTCGACTGAAAAAGTCATTTGGCGGCAGACTTTTTCAAGTTTGGAAACAAACAGGGCACATCTGGAGAATACGGTGGATAGTGCAGCAGTTCGTAGCCCAATTCGACCAATTTGGCCGTGACGACGGCGGACGTGTGAGCCGGTGTGTTGTCTTCGTGGCTGTTGAAGTTTAGTCGGTCGTTGATCATCATACCTAGACACTTCAGCACGCTCTTCGAGTAGTATTTCCCCTTCTTCCAGTGTCTCGTCTGTCATGAACCGCAAAGCAAAGCACTCCGTTGTACATCGGTGTATTTTCCACCTGTCCGGAAAACGTTCCTTCCTTTAGACATTCTTGCGGCACATCCCTGAACATGTCCATCCGATGATAATTCATAGCAATCATCATTTAAGCCCTATCGTCACTGCCACGAGCTCCTCGTTTGAGACTTGCTGTCTTTCAGCGTTACTTCTTTCTTCCTCCTTACATTGGCACGTCATTGGATCGTGCGTCGGGAAAAGTCCATCAGTTTTTATCTTTACCATCATAATATGGTACGCGTCGCCCCAGGAGTTAGCATCAGCGGCTCGGAACAGCTCCGTGTATCACTGCGTCTTGTTCAATCTTTTCTCTCGTTTTAATTCGGCCCTGGTCGCTCGAAACACCACCCTACGCACCTCTCTGTCTGCGGCGGTGGCTGAATTGCTCATTCCACCAGTAAGCTGGGCGCCGTTTCTTCCTCGACATGATTGCGTCACATGCCCTTACTAACGTATTCGTCAGCTCGTCTGCGTTTCGGTTCGAGAGTTCGTCGCAACTATTTGTCCTTCCTATTGCGACAGGATTTCGTTGACCGATGCTATACTGGGTCGCCAGATGGTCACTATGGGTATACTCCTCACACACTCTCCAGTTCATATTTGTCATCAGCGACGGACTACAGAAGGTAGCATCGCTGACGGATTCACGATCGTCCTTGCGAAAACCGCTGGTGGTATCTATGTTCGGTTGTGTAACTTCCTACTTTGCTAGAGCTTCTAGTAAGCTGCATCCTCTCCACAACCCAAGCATGGAAGTCTCCTCCGATGAAGCCTGGTCTTCTTCCGTTGTGCTTCTCGGTCAATGCATCCAGTATTTGGTGGAACTGCTCCATGGTCCACCATGGGAGTGCATAGTAGCTGCAAGCAAAGATTCTGTAGATTTTGGCGATCACAAAGCCCTTCGTATGAACTGGACATTACTTCTTGGATACGCAGCCATCGCCGCTTTATGTGCCACCCTGTTTCCGTTATCGGGAGGAAAGCGGATGTGGCTCCGCTACAACGTCACACTTCGTTTCAGTTGTTGACTGCCACAATAGGTGCTGTGCTATGTAGCAAAGATTGAGGTCAATTTGGGTTACCTCCATTATTGCCGATCTGCTGCCGCCTTTTCTGCATACCGAGCATCTTAACCCCCCCGTCATGTGGTCGTTCTTGTCCTCCTTTTTGCACAAAGCTTCACGGTTGCTTTGGGCAGTCTCTTGCAAAATGACCCTTCTCTCCGCATTACCTGCACAGATCAGATCTTTCAGGGCCTTTGCAGTTCCTCGCCTGGTGACCAAAACCCGAGCATCTCTCCAATTCTTTAGCAACTTGAGGGACGACTAACAGTGAGCACACCAACCACCCAACTTTTACTTGACCCGACTACAACAGCTTGCTGTTTATTGTTTACTGTTTATTCGTCAACAGGTGAAATACCCACCCAATGACAATCGTGTTTAACTTAAAACTAACATACACACACAATATTCTGCACCCTAGCAAACAGTGACTAACATAAAAAACGCCTCAAAGCACATTTGTTCGTTTCTCGTGACACATTAAAATCAAACACATGGTAGCACCTGTTAAAAACCCGAGACATGCATCGCATAGGTTCATTAAAGCCATAATTTGTTCGTGCAGGAGGACAGCTTAGAAACAGATGTGTTCGGAGGTTTCGGCGACGAATGTTTTTATCCAGCAGGCTCAGCAGCGATGCACAATCAATGTTGCTTTGAAGAATATCTCCGATGAAGCATGCCATTACCATGTTGCGTCTCGACTCGAGTGGTTCCAAGTGAATGAGCTTGCAGCGGCTTGTATAACTTGGTAAATTCATTGGATCCCTCCATCTGAGGTGACGAAGGGCCATTTGGATGAATTTCCGTTGAATGGCTTCTATGCGTTGAGTTTCGTTCTGATAATATGGGGACCATACAACGGACGAGTATTCAAGGATAGGGCGTACAATTGCGCAGTATATAGCCTTCAGCCGGAACAAGAAGCCCAGCTACGACGAAGCTTTTGACACAACGTACTCAACGTGGTCCTTTAAGGTTGATTTATAGTCGATGAGGATTCCCAAGTCCTTTATCGTAGTATCACGTTGCATTTGTTCACCTGCCAAGCCATAGTCAAATTGGAAGAAGGAGCGTTTGCGGCCAAAGGAAATTAACCGAACATTTGGACACATTCAGAGACATTCGGTTGATACGACACCATTCAGCAAAGGTTTCCAACTGTTGTTGCAAAAAAGATGCGTCCTCCGGAATCCTGACCGTGTAGAAAAGCTTCAAATCGTCGGCATACGCGAGTTTCAGACAATCCATGATGAAATTAACATCATTCATGTACAGCAGAAATAAAAATGGCCCGAGATGGCTGCCTTGGGGAACACCAGACCACACCATGAAAGCCCAAGTAGCACACTACGATCATAATTTGTTGTAGTAACTTGATTATGACTTAGCAAGTCATATTTATGTTATTTCAACCGAATGGCAACAAGTGTGCTACTAGGGAGGAGATGAAACGTGGTCTCCTATTCTGACGGACGTCCTTCGTCTGGTCAAAAAAGATCGGATCCGAAAATTTCCGGATCGGAAAGAAGAAGACTGTCATTCATCCCTAGTTTGTCAAATTTAGCAATCGCAATTTGATGATTCATTTTATCAAACACTGCGGATAAGTCGGTGTAAATAGCATCTACTTGTTCACCGAGTTCGACCTATCGCCGCCGTTTGTGTACCACCGTATGCCTTCCTCAGCCGGATTGTCATTGGTGCATCTCCCAGATTGCAGTGTCCCTTCAGCGCCCTTCTCAGCTTGTGATCTCGTCCATCTCGTCTGCATATCAGAGCGCCGTTGCACTAACAAAGCAACGTCATCAGCCAAATCGAAGTCGTTGAGGTGCTCCATAGTGATAGGCTGCCAAAACAGCCCACGGTGCGGTACATGGTCCATAGCATCTCGTCGATTACGGTGAGGAACAGTAGCGGTGATAATATACACCCTTGCCTCACACCGGCGACTACCCGTATGGGGTCGGACAAGGCTCCGTTATGCAGGACTCTGCAAGCCTCATACTGCGCTTCGATGAGGTTGACGATTTTATCCGGGACTCCTTTGCGTCTCAGGGCGCCCCACAAATTTTCGTGGTTGAGTCTGTCGAAAGCTTTTTTGTAGTCAATGAATACCAAATTGAGGGACTTTGGAATTCATTGACCTGCTCTAGAATGATTCGGAGCGTAATGGTACGGAATCCCGCATGCTGCCGCTGGAGAGTCGCGTCGATCTTCTCCTGAATCCGGTTTAGGATAACTTTGCATAGGATTTTGACACCAATACACAGTAACATGATGCCTCGCCAATTGCCGCACATTGTTAGATCCCCCTTCTTAGGTACCTTTACTAAGCCGCTTGCATCCAGTCGGCTGGAAATATCGCGGTGTCCCAGATATTACAGAATAATTTATGGAACATTTATGTGGATAGCATGGGGTCAGCTTTCGGCATCTCTGCTGATATGCGATCGACCCCCGGAGCCTTATTGGATTGCATGCTTCGGATAGCTGCTTCGATCTCCTACAATGTTGATGGTTGGTGGGACGTCGTGACTTGCAGAAGTTGTTCTAAGTGTTCAAACCAACGTTGGTCAATGGGGTCGGTAAGTAACTGACCAGTCGCATCCTTCACAGAAATCTTCGGATTTATCCTTGCTCCACTCACGGGTCGTGAGATTCGTAGAGGAGGCGGTAAGGCTTTCTCCCCTTCTTCAGCCAGGGAGTTCACCCACGCTCGCTTGTCCTGTCGGCAGCAGCGTTTTACTTCCTTCTCTTAAGCCGAGTACCGTTGACGGGACTCGTACTTGGCTCCTCTGATTTATTAGTTCCTTTATTATCAAGATTTTCAGCCCTGGGCTAGTTTATTTCCCTCAAATACCTTTTTGAGTATTTTCCAGTACGTCGGGGTCGCCCTCTGGGTCCTCTGGTTTTTGCCCGCTCTATACGTTTCTAACACTGCCAACACTTCCATTTGATTTGATGATATAATCCATCTCAAAAAAGTTACAAGCTAAAATCTCACTCCCAACAAATTCACGAATCTGAAGCTAAAGATTGCTAAGGTCCAAGTTCTTCAATTTTGTTTAATCGGCACTCCAGCGATGTCCGACAAACTCATCAAAAAGTAATCCTGTTTGTTCCTTTGTTTTAAGACTGACTTTACGAGCACTTTGAAAACGTGCGTGCGTGCACAAATATCCTAAAGCTGGCCGCAAGATCCACAAGGCGGCATTGTTTGACCAATTTCGGGGCTCTATAAAGTGCATGGCGGTCTTTAAATTTTGTCCGATGCAATGGCCCTCCACCGCCGAGTTGCTGCCGTCATCGCATGTGCATATGCATTCATCAACTTTATTTTTTTTTTGTATCTTTCATTTTGTTCGGGAAGATTTGGCTAATTAAATTGCATTTATAGAGAAGATACGGCTTCAGTGCGCAGCTTTATATTGCGATCTGCCTGATGTGATATGTAAATTATTCGTTCTTGCACTGCGAATGCGGCTGGTAATGAGCGCTGACAATTCTGCTGAACCAAAAGGGGAGGAGGGTGGGTGGTTGGCATGATTCGTCTAAAAAGTGCAACCGCGATGCGGAACGGGGTGCATTTATATGGCTCTCTTGTGTGTCGAATTTGGCAGAGGTGATTGAACTGTAATGATCAATTGGGATGTGATTTTTTTTATTGCACAATCGTCGTCGTCGCGTGTATTTAGTTTGTCTGTGCTCGAAAACCACAGCCGATACGCTCGACAATAAGTCGTCTGGTCGTAAACTGGTATCGTGATCTTACATGTTCCTGTCGGCAATTTGGACAGTGGGGGTAATTACGGTGAGTGCAGTCGACATTTTTTGTGTGTGTGATTTAAACCTTACGATCCGGAAGAGCAGTGTTAAAGCGAGATGACTCACGCTCTCGATGGAGTTATTCTGATTTGTTATGACTTCGGTAGGATATTTCAGTTTCCTGCTTAAGTTTAATAATTTGAAACTTCGAAACAAAAGCTATTCTGATGCCCCAAAAAGAATGCAGCTATTTTGAGTTTTGCTGCTATTTTTTTTGTGTTTTTGTCCTTCAATTACCAGTTTTGTCCAATTATTTCTGTTAGGTACATTCAACTAAAAGAAAACTATAGTATACTATAACTGTCAATCTGAGATGGTTCGTTTGACTCCAACATTTCTCCGATTTTGAGGTTCGGGTACTTTATTTGGGGATGTTATCTTAGACTGTCATGTTAGATAGTTGATGTTTCGGGCTTAAAACTAATCGTGTAACCACCCAATCTCAAAAATGAGTAAAACTTGTTAATTTGTTATTTCCTGCTGTTCCTGGCAACCATGGCAAGGTTGGTGGTTTCTTATTTCTATAAGCTTAACTGTCAAAAGTGTTCCCCAGTGTGCTACACATGTGTGATAAGCATTAGCATTAGCATTGACGTTTGCACACCTCGTGGATGGAGGTACGATGAGAAATAATTCGTTAAATCTCATTGCATGCAACCATGAAACGAAACCAGTTACTGATACGTTTCTTCACGCAATAATCTCGTACATGCAACCATTGGTGATAGGGAAGATTTTGTATCTACCTTAAGAAGACACGGGGAACCCACGTAGCCTGGTCGTTGTAAGCACCTAGTCTAAGAAGGTTAAGTGATGCTCCATTTCTCTTCAAACGGTTGGGACTTAAGCATTAACTATAGTCCTAGCTCCTTATGGCTTATGATTATAGCGCCATTACTCGCTCTCTGAAAAGAGAAGAATGTCTGAAAATATAAGAACGGGTAATGAAAGAGAACTTGTCAGAATTAAGCCAAAAATAATAAATACTGTCACACCCAAAATCACGTCCAAATTTTACATTTACAACAGCTTCTTGGATAATATTTGGTAATCTAAAATCTAAACTGTAAAACGTTGATAACTAGCCAAAAGACTGAATGCCGGGATTTTAAAGTATTAAATTTACACGATCGTCGTCCTCTGCGTTATAATAATATCCGACATATTTTTAACGCAGTCGGTTCCTTGCATCACGACAGGTGACACATTCAATACGCTCTCTTCCGTGAAAGATTATAACATGATGACTTCATGCTACATAAAATGCATAACAAATCGAACTTCATAACGTTAAATGTCATGCTCGAAAATTCAAGGTGCAGGAAAAAAAAGCAATGTTGCCAAATTAATTTTTTTTTCTTCAGTGATACACGGCTACATAGCGTTACACACATAGTTCATTCGCGTGTAGAATTTAATCTGAACATGGCGACAACTTAGCATCCTCAGAAATATTTTAAGACGAAGTAGAACGACCGGGTTTTTATTATTTAATTTAACATGAATCCTAGAGGGTTTGAGCTGTTTAGTGGAATACCTGTAACTAGAAATTAGAAGAAGTCGAGTTATTAGTACGAGACACTGAAGAAGTCTGCACATTGTAGACGAAATACGCGTATCTGTCGAAAATAAGCAAAGGTAGTTGGAATTAAATGGAAGATACTAATTCTTCTTCTAATTTCTAATTTAATATGTTCCCAAACATTTGGATATGAATGAATCCTACAGGACACGGTTAGGCTAAATTTTACCACGACAATTCATGGCATTGAGGACTCTTTTTGTTTATCAAATTCAACCGCCGCATCCTGATTTTTTTCGCTGATGGTTATTTGAAATAAATTTTTGGGATCAAAACGGGCGTCAAAAAGCATTTGAATTTGCATCTACAGTAGCAGCATTTGGCAGACATCCCTGTATGTTCCTCAACCTATCTCTACGTTATTTCGTACAAGTTATCATTTTGTTGTCATGTAAATCTAAGAACAGACGCAAACTTCAATCAAACGGGCCGCTCCTTCTTTGTGCATTCAAATAGACTTAAATTTACACGATTATTTCTAAGAGTGTTGCCTTAAGGTAGTTACCGAGGTAAGCCTATCCACTTCCACTCAACATTTCGCCAGTGTGTCGTAGACCCACTTCTCTGCGGCAAGACGTCGTTACAACTGTTTGACAAATTTATAATTGTCTTAGCAGAAAGTGCTGGAAACCCAATCAACCTTCATATACGCTTAAGAGATAAAGATTGGCGAGTTTCAATATTTGAGGAATGGTTAAATATGTTCAACATAGTTTACCTTTGCTTGAAATTGATTAAAATTAAATGACTGGAAGTATTACTTACCAATATCGAACCGGAGTTGGAAAATCACGTTCAACTCTCATTCATTCATAAATACTTGCATATATACGCACATACACACATACATATATACATACACCGAGCGAAGTTGACCTGATAGTAGAGCGGTCCTTGTACAATGAAGGGTAGCTCTCCTCCAGCAGTTGATCCTCGGCAACATTCATCACGGTGTCCAGAGTTCGACACTAGTGGGTATCGCTCACGAATTCCGTGAATTCTTTGGCCATGCGTTCGATCTCAATATCCGGCATGGTGACTTCCGAAACCTTACTTCACCAAAGTTAATTACATACACTTGATGAGGTTTTGGCGAATCGAATAGGAAACGAATGGTTCACGATAAGAAACTCAACAGGCTGAGAATAGAATCCCAACACACTCGGACCACACATCACATCCACCATCACCACGACACCGGTGGTCCAATCCATTAGGGGACTGGTTGTCAACCGATCGATGACCGCATTCACGGAAGAACAACTGACTCATCTCAACAAGAGATTAGGATACGCGGTTACAACCAAGCCCGACGTGAAGCAGATCATCATCGCAAGGAGGCAGCAATTACACACACTCTTCCGAAATCTTTATAAAACACAGCCAGGACTATCACTTCGATCATTATTGAGGAAGGATAGAGACAAAAACACAACAACGAAAAGGAAATGCGTATCGTTAAGATGCTGAAGTCAAAGCCTGTTTTCTACCTAAAAGCAGACAAAGGCAACAGAGTCGTCATCATGGATAAGGAGGCCTACGACAGGCAGATCGCTACAAGATCAGCAGCGGTCCTTAGGCAGCTTCGGTAGACCCCCTAACAAACATGGTGAAACACGTGGATAAAACATTAAAAAGTGTAAAGCGTAGCACTAGGGGATGCAGCAGTCCGTCTTCGCGAACCAAACCCCATCCTTCCCAAAATTAAAGGCCTCCCAAAAGTTCACAATCCGGGACACCAATAAGAGATTGTTGTTTCATCCGTAGAATCTCCAGCCCAGCTAGCAAAATGGCTAGTAAAGAATTTCAAAGTATCTCCCGAGCAATTCCCAACAAGCTCCAGTTCAACTCTCGAGAATTTGTACAACAGCTACAGTCATCAAGACATGTAAATGATAATGAAGTAATGGTATCTTTCGACGTCACGGCCCTTTTCCCTAGCATACCAATCAAGGCCGCAATTAACCTTCTAGACGATTGGCATTTAAAACAGGAGATGTGATACAACCTGGAAGCAAAAGGTGCGGATGTACCTTAAGCTGACTCGACTTTGCATGGAAGAGAACCGCCCCCCTGCATTTTAAGAGGTTCATTCTGCAAGCAACTAAAAAGGAGCCCTGTAGAGTCGTATCCCCATTCCTCTGTAAACTGTTAATGGCGAATCTAGGAACAATCCCAAAAGTGAAAGGATCACTTCCAAACTCTTTGGTAGCGATACGTCGACGACATCTTCGCCGTAGTGAAACGAGATGATCTCCCCTTAATTCTTCAAGAAATCAACAATCTCCCCATAGACTCCCCATGAACTTAATCACTCATGAAATAGAAAAGGATGGGAAACTTGCATTCCTCGACCTTCTAGTAGTGAGAGAATCATTGTCAACATCGCCTTTAGAGTTTAATATCTTCAGAAAACCCAAAACATCCAAAGAGTCATCCCTTACACTTCAAACCACTCTTTTTAGCGAAAAAATGACCACTTTCCACCACATGATCCACTGGATATTGACCCTTCCTCTCTATATCTTCGAAACTGCCAGACTCAATGGTTACGAAAAGAGGACAATTCAGCGATCATTAACAAAAGGAAAAACATCTTCATAGAAAATCGCAATCAACCACCTCTCCGATTCTGAACCCACCTCGATGTATCCGTCTCCGTCGATAAAGACATTACGCAAAAGCTGAAACCACGACTTAGGGAATTTGGTTTGGACTTAGTTTTCTCTATCCGAGCAGCAGACAACAACTTATGAATACCTAATTTTGGTCTTGATAACTTTAGCCTTTGTATTTAAGGCTCAATTCTGAAGGAAAAATACCTAAGAATTGCAAACGAATATCTCTCGAATAACAAAACTTGCTATTTTGGATGCCTGGGAATACCTTTGGAGGTACTATGTTTGGTATTGTCTTACCTCAATTTGGTATTCGCATAACATTGTAGGTATCTCCTAAATACCAAAGCCAGTTATCAAGTTGTTTGGTCCTGCTCGGGTAGTAGGCGCAATCAATTGGCATCGTTGTTAGGCTCCACCAAAGATTCAGTAGACATATTAGGCAGAGCAGGGGTATACATACTCAAGTGTAAACACTGCCGCAAAATATATGCAGGTCAAATAAGGAGAAACTTGGCAACAAGGTTCGAAAAGCAAGGCGGTTGGTCATCTCTTCCGCCATGAAGTGAATTTGAGACCCGTTATCTAAAGGACTCGGCACAGATGTGGTTTATTTTGTTTGTCAAAGATCTGCACCTGTTAGTAGCAGGTTGTAGTAATACTGTCATCGTGGATTGGACGAAAATTCCACAAATAGGTTGTGGACGGATTCAAGGGGCTGGGGGCTTGCCATCGTGTCTGCAGGTAGTGAAACGTTCGATGTGTTTCCTCGGCTGGGTGCTCCATCCTCATGAAGCAATGTGTGGTGTTGGCGTTGACACTAGAGGCACGCCTTGTCGGAAGAGCATCGGTGTCCTTTGCGTTTGCAGTTGAAGCAAACTCCTCGATCGGGGTACGGCTTGCTTCGGCTCGATGGTTTAGCTGAAAACCCGTCTCACAATTCTCGAGGATTTGGAATGTGGACTTCAGGAAGGCGATACTTACCTTACCAATCAGACCAGGGCAGTGTGGCGTCTGCTGTACACAGTAGTTGTCTCCATTTTATTCGGTCCATGGCTGCACCTCGCCTGCCTCGCTGTCTGCGAAGGGTCCGCGGTCTCTTCTACTTGATCGGTCCATCTTGCTCGTTGTACGCCTCTTCTTCTTGTGCCCGTCGGTTCGTTTTCGAGAACCATTTTAACTGGCTGTCGTCTGACATTTCAACAACATGCCCAGCCCATCGTAGTCGACCCATTTTAGCGGTGTGTACGATGGGAGCTTCTCCCAGCAACTGATGTGATCATGGTTCATTCGCCTCCACTCCCCCGTAGATCGAACTTAACACCTTCCGTTCAAAGACATCAAGGGCGCGTTGGTCTTCCACTAGCATTGTCCAATGTTGCGTTGCCGTAGATAACTACCTGTCTAAGCAATGTCTTGTAAATGGTCAGCTTTGTAGTTCGGCGAACTTTGTTCGATCTTAGCGTCCTTCGGAGTCCAAAGTAGGCACGATTGCCAGCCATAATGGGCCTTTGTATTTCTCTGCTGGAGCCGTTATCGGAGGTCACCAATGAGCCCAGATACACGAATTCGTCTACTACCTCGATTTCATCACCGTCGATCTGAACTCGTGGTTCGAGGCTAACATTGTCTTCTTGTGAGCCTCTTCCCTTCATATATTTTGTTTTCAACGCATTGATCACAAGCTCAATCCTACCAGCTTCGGCCTTAAGTCTGATGTACGTTTCCGCCGTTTCCGACGACATCTATTGGAGCGAAAACAGACCACGAATGTGGGTTTCTACGCTTGTTTTCGTAGCGATCCTCCAAGATGGTCCAAGCTTGTTGGTAGTTTCCGTTCCTCAGTACGTTGGTATCCAACACACCGGATGCATCTCCGATGAGACTATTGATTGACATTGTTTATTGCTGTCCTAAAGCCATACTAAGCAATGGTTTCAAATGTTGCCATTATGTTCCGAACAGAGTGGTCTACCACTGCGTATTTCAGAACACTCAAGCAATTCAAAATCGCTATAAAAACCCCAAAAAATTCCATGGGAACATAAACTTTCCAGGAAAGTTCTGTTAGAGCGCAGTTTGAAATCACTTGTTATGTTTTTATCTAATTTGTTTAACGGTTTTTTTATGGACAATTATGAAATAACGGTGGTAAATGGTGTGTTCCTGCGTTCTTAATAATAAATGTACTATGTAATAAATTATTTTAAAGTTCGAAATAAGTTCTTCCGTAACGTTTTCTGAACTGTGAAGTACGATTGAGAGGAGGTAAAATTTTTTCTCAAGCTTTCAATTTTAAATGCAATTAATACAGGGTTTAATTCTGACCTAATTTGAACCGAATGCAAAACTCTGAGATGGTTTCGCATGAAATGTTTGAACTTAAAGTTGCTTGGGAAATTAATCAGCTGATAATCCCTAATTAAATATGTGCCATCAGCCGACTTACCCTGTCTTACCCTAATTATAATTATCGCTTTTTGAATAATAATCTTGCAATGGTGACTTGCAGACAAAAAAATTGCATTCCCCTCGGCATTTACTCCCTGGTACTCACCGGCAGTCTGCAGCAAATTACACGCTGAGTTTGCATTTCGCATTTTCATCTTGAACGCGTTAACAATACTTGCATTTTATCAATATAGTCAAAGCCGTTTCGTCTGTCAGCAGACCGCCCTCACACCGCATGTGATGCCATTTTTGATGATATTTTTCTCTCTATCGTTCTCTTCATGTAGGTGGTATGGTCTGAAATAAATAAAAATTACAATTAGTGCATCCGATTTAACGCCGATTTCTTAAAATTTAAGCGTGCGTGAATAATTAACTTCCCTTTCGTTAAGGGGACCTTCTCCTGGTTGAACACGAAAAAACCTCTTTTTTTGAATTTTTCTCACGCCGAGACCAAATAAGATAGACGGTTAATTTTTTTTTTATTTTTTATTAAATACAAAAAATTATTGAAAAAAATTTTTTTTTGACCAAAATAATGTGACACGCATCCGCTAGAGGGCGCTGGAAAAAAACGGCTTTTCTAGCTGTTGCCAAGATATCTCTTGAAGGAAGTTTCTGAAATCAAAAAATCAAACGGGGAATTGTTAGTAACATGATTTTTTATAAGATGAACTAAAATCTTTGACCTAGGTGGTCCGGTTGCATTTCTACAGGGGCTTAAATATTCAAAAAAAGGCCAAAAATAACACTATGTTCTTCAAAGTCCGCTTATTTTTTTTTTTTTTTGATCGGATCTTCTTCATTTTAGTCCATCTTATAAAAAATCATGTTACTAACAATTCCCCGTTTGATTTTTTGATTTCAGAAACTTCCTTCAAGAGATATCTTGGCAACAGCTAGAAAAGCCGTTTTTTTCCAGCGCCCTCTAGCGGATGCGTGTCACATTATTTTGGTCAAAAAAAATTTTTTTTCAATAATATTTTGTATTTAATAAAAAATAAAAAAAAAATTAACCGTCTATCTTATTTGGTCTCGGCGTGAGAAAAATTCAAAAAAAGAGGTTTTTTCGTGTTCAACCAGGAGAAGGTCCCCTTAAGGGAAGTTTATCAAATGACAGTTTGGGGAAGAAGTCTTAAATAATCGATAACTGTAGCAGTGAATTTTAAGTAAAATTAAACGGACCTTACGGACCTATCAATACACTTTATCTTCATGTCTTTGTGTTCTAGCAATAAAATTACTGTCCGCTCCTAGCGCTTCGCATGGAGATGAGAAATTATCTGCTTCTGAAAAAACTTCATTAAAATTTAATGTTTATACATTCCCAAACGAACCGACGTACCTGAATACCTCCCTGTGCACTCGGTTTCATATACCCACTGGTAGGTAACTCGAGTCCATTCATTCGAGTGCACAATTTATCCATCGATCTGCGTTCACGCTTCTCAATTTCGCGAATGCGTACATAACAACTCGCGACCAAAATGCATGCATAATCCCTCCGATTTGTGTCTCGAGAGCTGGCAGGCGGTTTACCTACGTATAGTGTGGATAAGAATCCCGCGATGGCACAGAGAAGCAACAGCAGCAACAACAACAAAAAACTGAACAGCATTTGCACAACAAACTAAAATTAATCTTCGTGTTGACCCTGAACTTGACTTGCCTACCAGTGGAGCGCGCGGAGAGTACTTAGCGCAAAATGATGGATACATACATGCATTTCCCGTCGTCATCGCTGCACTGCTCCGCCCGTTGCCTGTCTTCAAATTCACTCTCGCTCTTTGCCGCGCGCTCCTCCGCTGTACCACGAGCATTTTGCCGGTTTTTGGTTAGAATGTGTACAATAGGCATGGTGTCTCTGGAACCCAAACTCGGTCTATAAAGCCATCTCAATACGCGTTCTTTAGGTAGGTAGTGCACCGTGTTAGTGTATGTACCTTACTAGCTACAGCTGGCATTGTGGTGTATCGCGATGCAGTCACAGCGGGGATGATCACACGATGACGGCGATGACGATGATGATCGTGATGGTATTACGAGACTCTACCAGCAAAGAGAACCATTTTTAGCTTCGCCTCTCTCTCTCTGTTTTCGACCTGCACTCATATGTTTGGCACAATGGGGGTGATTCGTTGGATCGCCTGGTCAGACAACTCGTTTCATGAATAATTTCCGAGCTGGACATTTCAACTAGTTTAAAAGAAAATTTAATATTGTGAGCTAATAGCTAATCGTTGGTTATATATGTTAACAACGGTGGGGTGGAGTTAAAGGCTATAAAATTATAAATAAGATTCGAACGTCATGTAGAGGTTATAAATGTTTGATAGTACTAAAAATATCAGAAGAATTTAAGTAAAGTTCTGTCCAGTTAGAATTCGGAATCATTTATTGTGTTGCAGCGGCACGGAAATTGATCACTGCAATAATTATTTTACAGCGGTGTGTTAACCTTAGCGCCCACTTCCTGTGGTATAAATGTGACGGCGTTTCGTGCAGTGAGTCAAAATTTATTCCAGATGGAAGCTGAGAGGAGAGAAAAAAATCTGCACACCCACGTTGATAATCCAACGTGGCCCGCTATAATAATCGCAAAATCGTTGAAAATCAGGGAGTTTCAGGGAGCGAAAGAGCGTGGATCGAGTGCCTCAGGGTAAGCGTCCTAGTGGAACATATGACCGCAACCTGAACCAGAAGGTATTGAGAACCGTCAGAGCAAACCCTGGACTATCAGATAATGAAATCGCACAAAAATACGCTGCTGCTCGCAGTACCGTTCCAAGAATTCGTTTGCGAGCAGGATATCGTTCTGATCGGGCCAGCAAGCAACCAAACAGAACGTTGAAGCAAAGCTTCGTCACCAAAACTTAAGCTCCGAAATTGTACCAGCAGGTTTTGACGATGAATCCTAGGTCAAATGGATTTCGGACAGCTTCCTGGCCGAAAATTCTACATGGCGATGGCACGAGGAGATGTTCCTGCGAAGTTTAAGATTGCTTTGATGGACAAATTTGCCAAAAAAAAAAAAAACTGGTGATTTGGCAAGGGATATGCAGCTGCCGAGCAAAGACCAAAGTGTACGTGACGAATAAGACGATGGACTCAAAGCTGTACAAGGAAGAATGCCTCAAAAACCGCGTACTACCTTTCATTAAAGCCCATAAAGGGCCCGTGGAGTTTTGTCCAAATTTGGCGAGATGCCACCGGGATACAGCCGGGAAGTCATCCAGTGGTACAGTGATAATAACGTAGATTTCATCGATAATAGCATAATTCCACCCAATTGCCCGCAGTTCCGGCCCATCGAGAGGTTTTGGGCAATAATGAAGCGGAAGCTTAAGAAAAGTGGAAAAACGGCTCAGGACGCGACTCAGTTACCAAAATCTGTAACAAATGTGCCAAGGTAGTTGACTCCGGAGGTGTGCAGCGTTTGATGAGAGGAATAAAGAAGAAAGTGTGAATTTTCATGAGAAACGAAGAGAAATTATTTGTATTGATATTTTTTTCTTAAATTACAGTGGATTATCTTTGTTTTGATGTATTAAACTTGTTTGTACGGCAATCCGTTACCGAGATACAGATGATTTTATTATTCCGGACTCTAATTGGACATAGCTTAAGTCACTTAAACCTCACTATTTGCATCCAAAAGTCACTTAAGTCACTACTTTTCGAAAAATGGTCACCAAAGTAACTATTTTCGCACCGCTGCTTTTAAAAAGTAAAAAAACACTCACTTGTACCTATTGTACAATAGTCAACCAAATTAAGCAATCTGGCCACATACAAGTCCAAAAATAAGTGTTTGATTGCACCCAACTAAACCTTAACCAGTGCACTGTGAGGCCGCCCAGCTATGTTAGACAGTTCGCTTGTCGGCACCGGATATCGCTATAATTGCCGAACCAAACCGCATCCCAGCCGGCAACGGAAACTGAAGAGCCGCACTGAAGAGGGAGATGAAGGCCAGCAAGCAAGCCTGATTCGAGGGCCTGTGTCAGACGGCCAATACGAATCCGTGAGGTGACGCCCAACGGATAGTAATGGCCAAAACCAGAGGCTTGGCGGCTCCAACGGAGCAATCACCAGAGCTGCTGCAGGTGATCGGAGGGGGACTCTTTCCGTACCACGACCCGAATCTATGCCCCCCCCGCCGCCATAGATTTGTCGCATGACCAGCGTTCCAGTATCCCAGACTTTAATGCTGTCATAGCGACGGAAGGGCGGGCGGCTCAGCCGGACACACATGACCACGTGGGCATTGACAACTGCAAAACAGGGGCCGGCGACGAATCGGCGTTGACGAATGGTGAACTCATTGCGACAGCATAATCGCTAAAGGTGAACAAAGCGCCGGGACCGGATGGTATTCCGAACTTGGCCAACAAGACGGCAATCTGGCTGGATCCCGAAATGTTCAGGGTGGTGATTCAAAGGTTTCTGAACGCGGGGCGTCCTTCCGGACGCCTGGAATTCAAAACCTGAGTGTTGCTACCATAGACAAGGAAGCCACCAGGAGGTCCATCGGCATATAGACCTATATGTCTGTTGGATACAGTGGCTAAGGTGCTCAAGAAGGTAATTCTCAACAGACTGACAAAATACACGGAGGGTATAGGCGGTCTGTCTGATAACCAGTTTGTCTTCCGGGAAATCGATGGTAGATGGCATTCTGTCTGTCACCAAGACGGCTGAAGTGGCTAGTGTGCAGTGGTCAAACTTGACGTGAGAAATGCGTTCAATAGCGCCAGTTAAGTGGCTATCGGCGACTCGATCCAACGCCTTCAGTTTCCTGGCTATCTGTACAAGGTTCTTGTACACGTGTCCAGATCACCGCAGGCGTCCCACAAGGTTCGATCCTGAGTCCGGTGTTATGGAACACGATGTACGATGAGGTACTGCGGCTTGAGTTCCCGAACGGGGTGAGATAGTCGTTGGACTCACCGACCAAAGGTCGTTGGACCCACCGACTAATCCCGGAATTAACCGAATGGGTTGGCAGGCGACACGGTGAAGTGAACTTCCACTTAACGTAGATATTGTCAGGCCACGGCTGTTTTATACAATATCTGCAGAAATATGGGCATGCACAGCCCTCCGCATGCATCGAGTGCGCGGGAGTTGAGGAAACCGCAGAACATGTGTTCTTCGCATGTCCTCGCTTCGACGGCGCGAGATCCGGCATGATAGCCGCAAGCGGTCACGACACGACTCCGGATAATTTGGTCCAGAGGATGTGCCAAGACCGGGACATCAGATCGTCCTTTGTCTCCAACAACCATGGCGAAACGGCCAACCAACGGCAGGTCGCAAAGGACCACCTAACTACTAAAGCCCTAAGTAGTTAGACATAGTGGGTGCTTAACAAGCACAATAGACACCCCCCCCCCCACGAAGTAATACCGAAAGGTGGTTCCGGGGAGGGTCCAGGACTTAAGGCACGGGTTGGTTTTTTGAGTGGGTCGAGGAGTTGGCATCCTCATCCCCAAACCCTGAGTTCTTCAAGTGTCTGGTTGCAGATTTTCCAACACGTCAAAATATCTATACATAAACAATCGAGGGGTCTTTCGAGAAAACATATCGATTTTTGAAATGGGCACTCATTTTTGTCACTATGTTTTTTTTCAATGCAAATTGAATTTTTAGGTTTTTAAGTCGAGCTCGCGCTTTCTATTATTCCATAAGTAAAACTTGAAAAGAATATAAAGTTAAACTTGAAAAAAGAGAAATTCAAAAAATGATGAAATGGGCACTTTATTTTGCCTATCAGTGTATGTAACATTAGAAACAATCAAGTTCCATTACACTTCTGATAAAAAGGACCGACTGTTCATCAAGCATCACCTAGGACGGTTCACAAAACATGACCGTCTGACGAAAATGTACGCATTGCGGAATACACACGATCAATACAAGCTGATAATACCCCCGGCTTACTTGTCTAAACCCGATCATTATAATCATCGTCAGACATGGCAAGAAGAGCCACTGTAGCGCGACTGTATGTCTTCAACACATTGACATTTTTTTTTGGCTGTTGTTACTCTATCTTCACCAGTTTTTGTTCTCGGTATATCTGCTGTATTCACTCGAAGCAATTCCAGCCACCAAGATCATTCCTCAACCAACACATAAGAAGACTGAGTAAGCAGTTTCCCACCTGGATCAACAACAGGGTGGTACCTCGGCAATCAAGCAAACGAATTAATTAAATTTAAAAATTGCAATTACGATCGATAGAGCATATCATCTGCTGTAATTTGTTCGCAAGAAAAAATCCCCCATCACCGAAATTATTCCTTCCAGCCATCTCGCGTTTTTTGCTAGAAGTGCATTGTTCCACCGTGGCGCATGCACTTCCCAATCTGGTAGTGCGCGATTTTCCGGACTGGTTTGCGTGTCGAAAACGGCGAGAGCTGAGAGGTGGAGGGAAAGAAAAACAAAAACCTCCCAATTGCTGCCGCTGCTGCAATCACACTCTCTGATGCAGCAAAAAACTGCGGATGCACACATCACGCTAAAAAATTGGCAAATGTACTCCATCCCTGCCGCCTCCCCTCCCCCTCAACGACGGACTCAATGCGTCTGTTGTTGCGCTCGTCGTTGGTGGATGATGCGATTATTACGACCACAGAACGGATCCGTACTGGCTGGGGATGCACTAAAAGGCCGCGCTACCTTCAGTAACCTACCCACTCTTTAGTGTCAGCCACTGATGACCGCCATCAATTTACTGTGGACTACGTTGTTCTGGGGCAGTCGCTCGTGACGTTCAATGTGTGTTTAAAATAGAGCGCATTAGATATACGAATGATAATGGCACTTGTGATTGAATATTGTTCGGCGATGAAAATAAGGAATACGCGGAAAACGTCAGTAATAGATGTATTGATTTAGTGTTGCATAATTATAAAATACATTTGAACTGTGAATGTATTCCAAAGTTGATTATTTTCTACAAGTCAAGGCCATTGTGGTCAGATGCATTCAAGGAAATAATTCGTTCATTTGCTTTCGGAAACGAATCTTCTTCCTTGTTTATTACGCTTCTGTAGGAAGCTTTTTTGTATACTCCCAAAAGATTAATTTAGAGCTATCGATGCAACCACCAAAGTATGAAATTGTGTATTTTGGAGTGGTATTACAGTGGTTCAATGGTAAAACCTGTCCACGTTAAATTTCAGACATCAAAATAGCATCCGCAAAAATCCACCTAAGTTAACAAAACCGACTGTTTATTTCACAATAATAGAGTTATATCTACATAAAAAACAATTGATTAAGATTCTTTCTGTAAAATTCTCGAACTTCCCTGTGGTACACCCGCCATCAGGTTCCATACGGTAGTCTCCAGATACGCCCACCGTGACGAATCTTCAACTTCTCTTGAAATCATCGGTACCATTTGCTTTCTTCTTAGTTGCGTAGAGTTTCCGCTTAACTAAAGCCCAAAACTTCTCTATTTGGCGAAGGTTTGAACAGTTTGGTGGATTGGCTGTTTTCGGAACGTATTTGACTTACCTTCTATAGTATACAATTCCATGACAGATTTCGCATAGCGACAAGAGGCCAAATCAGGCTAAAACAGAGCTGAAAAGTCGTGGCTTGCTGATAAACGGTAGCAACCGCTTGTATTTACAACACATTCTGATTGATAGTGCCGGTAAGGACGAAACCATTAGATTTTCGACCACAACTTACATGTGGCCTGCCAAATCAAATATTTCTTCAGAATTTGGACACCTTCTTTGTCCGGAAGTGCTCGGCAACGGTGTTCCTTTGCATTGCAGTATTAAAAGCCAGACCTGGAAGCTGTTTAAAATATTCGAGTACGTTTGTTTCGTCGTTCATTATGATACAAAAAATGATGGCGCAAAAAAAATGTGTAAAGCACCTTTGCACGACTTTTTGCAGTGAAATTTTGATTTCATCAAGGGGAGTTCATGTCAAGACGTGCATCGAGTCGGACGCGTTTGGCTGCGCAGATTAGAGTGTTTCATTGGTGAACTGGTGCGATTAGGAAGATAGAAAAATCCGAGAAATAAAAAGTTGCCAAATTGGCAGGAAGTAAGAAGTGTATTGGGAGTTTGATTAAATGGTGGAGTTTGTTAGCCGCTAGAATCGTGACAGATTCGATGGTATGAAGCGAAGGAATTCAAAGAAGTTTAGTATGGTGAATTAAAGGGAAGTGTTGGACCAAAAATGCTAAGAGGGAGAGAGTGGACCTTCGACTGGTAGAAGCAGGTCGTTCTCCTCTCTGGTGTTCAATTGCACGGAACCAAATCCGTTTCTGTTTTCATGAACAATCATGATACTAACTCTCTTCATTATTTATGAATTCGTGACTCTTATTCGTGGTTTCATGATTGAAATCATAGATGCGAGCCATGAACATAGAAAGTCTTGTTTTGCCTCTAATCTTAAATTGTGTTATTAGCTTCATTAATCAAGAGTCTTTTCAAGATAAACTATAGCGTAGTCAGTACTTCCACCAAGTACTAACACAGCAGTCTTCATCAACACTAGGTTCGAATCCTGTAGGTGGATTAACTTTTTTGTTTTAATTCAGAGTCACATTATCGAGATTTGGTAGATTCATGGATAAAGTTTTCAGTATCAGGAATTCAGCTCATGGTTTTGACCCGATTTATTCATGATTTCATTGCGGCGGGAAAATAGTTCATGATATCATGAATTTTGTTCATGGTGCATATTCATAACACAAAAAAAAACAACATATTCATGAAATCATAGCCTGTTTTTCTCGTTTAGAAAAACACATTATTTCCCGTGTGGGCTAGAGCTATCTTTCTCTACTTTGATACACTGAGAACGAACATCTATATCAATGTTGAGATGTTTTGTGTTAAAAATGTTGAAAAAAACCTATGGTTTGGTTCGTGGTGGTGTGCGATTGTGCGCACATTTCTGCATTTGGATACCGGATCACACATGCAGCTAAGTATTGTATTTAAATATTTCTGCTCCAGTAGGACATACAGTACTATACTCAAGTAGCACACTATGATCATAATAAGTTGTAGTAACTTCATTATGACTTAGCAAATCGCATTTATGTTAGCTCAACCGAATTGCAACAAGTGTGCTACTAGGGAAGCGTTGACAAATTTAAATGGTAGCAAATACAGGGAGAGACCCAAACGTGCGGCGTTGCGGTTTTTTCCAGTCTACTTCTTCTTTCTTCTAATTTGGATTTTGGGCTTTTTGCTGTTCGATGTGCATAGCGTTGCGGTGAAAAAGTTGGATTAGTGGCCGTGCAATGACTTGCGTCGGATGGAGAGAGAAATATGTGTAACTCCTGTTAAATTCTCCTATTTACTAGGCCTTCCCCTTATCATGTCAATTTTGAGTGTTCTCTACGAAGCATTTTAACGTTTAGTCCACCCACACTGGTAGTTCAATGTCTTTTCTTTCAGTATTTTGGATACAGCTGGGTGAAAATGATGAATGTGTTGGTTCAGCGTTTTCTCGGCTTGGTGGTATTTTGCATTTTCAGCTTCGCATTTGCGCGTCTTCTTTTTATGTTCTGACCCACCTAACTCCCTTAGGTCAATCGGTAAAGGCATAGCTGCAGAGCGGCACCATGCTGGAGGTGACTGGGTTCGATTTCCGATCTGGTCAAGAAGTTTTCGTTGAGAAAGATGTCTCGGCTCCTTTGGCATGGGTGTGATTGTGGTTTTCACACGGTCACGCTGATGCAAGGATGGTACCTGGCATCAGGGGCTCTCAATTGATAACTGATGAGGTTCCAATTTTTTCTTGTGTCAACGTATTCTTGTAATATATTTGAATTCTACTGAAATAAACAACCCCACATATTGTGAGTGGCCCCAAGAGCATCTTTACTGTTAGTATAAATCGGTTCTCAAACTCGATGTTTTAATGTATTCTTGTATTCCAATGAAATAAACCACCCACACTTGGGAGTGGCCCCTACAGCATCCTTACTATTGGTTTGAAGCGGTTCTCTAAGTCGATGTTTCAATGTACTCTTGTAATCCAATGAAATAAACCACCCACACTTGTGAGTGGCCCCAAGAGCATCCTACTGTTGGTTTAATTCGGTTTCAACATTTTAATAACTTTAATGTTTATCTCTGTACAGAAAATAAATCGGGAACATAGTTAAACATCTTATTCGCTGCTGACGCCAGTTGAATTAAGCACACCGTTTACCAAAACGGATCCTACTGCGAACCCAACCATTTTATTCAACATCCCAGTGATTTCTCGTGCCTTCAGTCCTTGCATCTGCGCACCTTGCGAGCCACATTTTGGCACAGAAAGATTAGGATTTTTCTAATTAATGGCTCCCACCTTCTTGTCTATTTGTTGGGAGCATACTCTTCGATTTGTTCCGCTTCAAACCTTCCGATCCACATTCAAGCGCTGGTCAAACGATTTGGAAACACAAACACGGTACTTTTCTGTAGTTTTAGTTTCTTGGCAAGATCGCGATACCTATAAATTTGAATTTTGCTGCCGTTCATACGAGATGCGTTTGCGCACTTCCACTTGATTCGACGCCATTTGACCCGATAACAAGAATGTAAACATGTTGCGTACCACGAAATAAAGTGCTGCTTAGCTGTCATCTAAGTCAATTAATGATCCGTGAAATAATTCAAAATCTACATTGAAAGAAAGGTGCCCGAAATTTAACGTGGACAGGCTTTACTTTCCATATCCAGAGAAGTCGGGAAAATTTGCAACCCAAGAGATCTCTTCGATCGGACCAGGAATGGACCCTGCCTCTCTTTTTCTATAATATTTCATTTTAGTACTCCTGAATGATTGTACAAAACACCTTCTGCATCATATGAACACCAGGAAATGATATAATGCACTCCAGACCAAAGAATATTGTGTCAATTTAATAAAACGATAATTTTAAATGTGTTTAACCAGTTCGTACTATTATTTAAGGTTATCCCTCTCTTCACACTGAGACATTATCGGCGCCATCGGTATTTTTTACCGAATTTGAGCAGCTGTGAACTGTTTGGCAACACTATAACTTAAATTTCGAGCATACGTCATACATTTGCACTACCACCCATTGTGGCACGGAAACTAAGTCCGACAGCAATGGGCTCTCCTCTCTGTTAGACTTGATCAAGCGTTAATAACCACCGATTGTCCTTGCTGCTGGAGTGCAGTTCCATCCGACTTGCAACGCTTTCACATCCACCACTACATGGATAAGATGCAGCACCTACATGGACTGCCTTGAAGGCGAACTATCAGTAAATAAGAGAGATATTAGGAAGAATTGAAATTGTTTACATTCCAGAATTGTGAAGTACAGTTAGTTGATGCGCATTTGAATTCATTGTGAGTAATTTATCAGATTAACTATTGTTAGTACGGTAAGAAGTAGTGTTTTATATAAAATTATATGAGATCTAAACAACATTTGTCTACATTAGTTTATCCGATAAAACGGAACACTGAATCCGGATAGTATAAGTAATAAGTTGCTCTTGTCATAGCATAATTACCTCAGAGCATTGGAAGTTGCCGAGCGCATAGTAAACGTAAGAAGTATTAGGTTGTATATAAAGAATACGTAGTAGGAAAACAAAATTAATTATCCTCAGGAATTTTATAAACTATTTCAAAGAATAAACAGTTATAAACTCGGTATACTGCACGATGTACCAACAGTCCTTATCATGCCATTGTATGAAGGGCCAAAAGCGGGTTGGGTGTATGGATAGGCAAGCATCACTTATACGTATCCACAGGGATATAAAGAATCTCCTTCAACAACAAGATTAAACAATTGGTCATAAAAGCAGAGCTTTCTAACACGAGGATGCCCCAATGGGTAGAAAAAAAGAGCCCGCCCTCTATTCACAAACTGTTAGTAATGGGAAGTTCATTCCCATTCTCCTCATCTAGAGTGCTTCAATCGGATGCCCTGATGGTCCTCCCATGCCTCATTATTAGCATTGATTGTTAGAATAATTTGAATTTCAAAAGCAATCACGCAAAACTTTTTATCATAAATACGTTCAACCTTGTTAAAATCGTCAAATTTTGTAAGTTTAGTTTCAAAAAACAACTGAATTTAGATGAACTGTAACTGAAGTGATCGTTGGTTATTAATTACTATTCTTCTTATCTCCTTTTTAGGTACGACTTAAACATGAAGAGAGCTTCCTAAATAAATGTGTAAATACAGATACTCAAATCACTGGTCAATATACTTTGTAACTTTCAAAGAGCAGTTCGAGGTAGGTTTTCGAATGTTGAATGTATGATAAACCATTCTGCAATTTAAAAAATGATACTTAAAATAACTTACTTCCATATTTACACCGTGTCCAATATATTCTCATACAATTTTTCCTTGCATTGGTGTCGTGAATTACTCAACATGCTTCACGTATGTGTTGGTAATGTAGTATGCACTATGTATTATATAAACGCTTTTAGGTTATGTCCGATTGTTTTCATTCAGTGTCTTTATCTTTTAACCAGTGATGAAGGAGTTTCGTGCTGTGGTGATCAAAAGTTTTCTGAAAAAGGTGAGCGCCCGGGCGCTATTTTCAGAAATTTGAAAAACCTCGGAGTAAAGCGGGATTTTATGTACCGAACCATCCGAAGGTACATTTGATCGTGACACCTTCATCGTTGGATGGCCGGAAGATATTCGGTCATACTCGTACTGGTGCAAACTGCACGAGTTGTTAAAGTGGTCTAGGGAATCGATTAGACGAAAATCACAGCGCTCTGTACATAAAATGGCCGCAGATCTGATTGTTTCGAGATCCCTCAATGCACAATATACCGCAAAATGACCTCTGATTCCACAGCTACAAGAAACGTAAGGTTCACGGAGTTTCGAACCTTCCAAGCAGAAACGACTCCAAAGAGTAAGTCTGCTTTTGTCGCGGCACGGTGGGGAAGAATTTATCTCTCCGACGAAAATGGCTCAGTCTTACAAAAATCCCACAATGTCCAGAACGACAGATTGTAGGCTCTCTCTTTCGAGAACTGTTCCAGATAGTGATAGGAATATTCCACGGTTCCAAAGTTCTGCGTTAGTGATGGTTTGGGAGGAATTTGCAAGCGAGGCAAATTACCACTGGTTTTCATCGAAAAGGCGTTAAAGTGAATGCCGTATTTTATAAAACGGAAGTTTTGGAGAAAGTTGTCAAGCCATGCGTACAAGAGATGTTTGGAGATGATGCACTATGTGTTTCAGCAGGACTGGAGCGCCATCGCATATTGCAAACTGTCAGGTTCGGTGCCGGAGAAAATCTCGACCGACTTTTTGGACAAGAGTGAATGGGCCACCCAGTTCACCAGATCTGAATCCCTTTGGATTATTTTCATGATCATGGCCGGCTGGTGGAAATGACCACAGGGCGTCTAATATGAACCAATTCAAAACCGTTATCAAACGAATTTGGGACGAAATGCCGATGGAAGTCGTGCGTTCCGCCTGTGACGGTTTCGAAAAACGTCTGTGAGCTGGTCAAGAAGGTTAAAGGCGGTGTTATTCCAAAACATATGCTGCAGTTCGATCAATATTATGTTGCAATATAATAGTTATCAATAAAATCTGCTAAAGTTATCAATAAAATATGGATTATCGATTTGAAATAAAATGGAGTTTTATTTTGTATGTGAATATATTGGACACGGTGTACATGATGTTTAATTAGTTCGAATAGAAAGTTTTCATCCTTGTGTGGTATACGCCATGTACATATTGTATAGAACATATATAGCGCTATCGGATGTGCGTGTGTTATATTCTGTTGTTCTTCATTTGTTACGCGTGATAAAAGATTATCGGGGACATCGTACAATAACCGTTTTTTGAACAGTGAGCAACCCGGTGATGTATTATGGCTGCTGAAATCGAGGTCAAGTGGAACCTTGCCTAAACGAGCGATATCATGACACGTCCTCGATATAACCGTCTTCTTCTTCTTCTTTAGCATTTCAAGCTTATTGCTTTCACAATTAGCTTATTGCTTGCTCACAACTTAGTGTTCTAATTGCACTTCCACAGTTATTAATTGAGAGCTTTCGATGCCAGGTACCATTTTCTTGCATTAGTATGATTGTGTGCAAGTACAATCATACGCTATGCCCAGGAGTCGAGAAGTTTTCCTTAACGAAAAATTCCTTAGACCAGACCGGGAATCGAACCCAGCCACCTCCAGCATGGTGTTGCTTTGCAGCTGCGCCTTTACAGACTGGAGCTGAGGGAGGCCCCCACCCTCTCCCTCGATATGACCGTACGAGATCCGATTGGGTGAGAGGACGTGCCACGGGGCATCAACTGGCTGATCTCAACATATTCCATCGGGACCGCTCACACCATATTTAGCAAGGGACCTTGGTTATAAGCCTTCCATAAAACGTGTATGGTTCATACGGCGTTTTAGAGGCTACCAGCAAAAGCGATTGAAATGATCCTTTCTCGGCACACCGGTCAGGGAATTGCGCTCTTTTGTGACGAACCTGCTCAGTGCTGCAGCAGCATATGCAAAATGACCGGGCGTTTGGCAGTAACGAGCTGGCAGTATTCCTGAATCCAATATGAACATCCATCGGTTTCCCAAAGGTAGTTTAACCATTATCGTCCTGGTCCCGAATGATTGAACTCGCTCCAGTGTTGTTCCAGTAATAGTGTATTCGTGTCTAATGGGAGATAAGTACCGGCAAAGAGTTATCACTTTACACTTTTATATTTTGTTTACGCGCTCATTTCATTTCGCTGCACCAACAAAGAAGCAAATCAGTGTGAGCCTGCAGAGGACGCAATCCAGAATAGATTTTGTCTCCTTCTGAAAATTGTATTTTGAAGTCTTCGCGTACAGCAGTTGAGAATCGATGGCATAAATCGTTGGAGCGTACAGAACGAAAATCAAAGGTCCTAGCACACTACCTTGCGAACACTAGAAGGAACGTAGAAGGTCTCGGATCGAGAGAGTAGTTCACCTGAACGAGTCAGTCAGGTATGGCAAATGTCCAACAGGGCTACCCAATCAGGAAAACCCATGTGACGGAAGCTTCTCCCGGCATATTGCTGAGGTACGGTGTCGAACGCTTTGAAAATCGAAGTATATTGGGTTCACCTGCTTCAACATCTCCTGAAACAGCATATTGAAATAACATAGCAAATTGGACGTTGTTGATGTCGAATAAATCCATGCTGAAATCAGAGAAATATTTGGTTTTGAAGCAGCATGACTTTAGCAATTGCCATGTAATCAAGAAAATACTCAAAGCTGCAAAGAATCGAGATTCCATTATATTTATTATTTTCGCTTTCAACTCCGATTTGTAGATTGGCATCATTATTTTATGAGTTTTTTCTATAATAATCCAGAAACTGTTTTTTCACTCTAGCGACTGATTGAAAAGCACTCTATAGTCTATAACGGGTCAGTGGTCCGACTTGGCACAGTCCATCAGAAGGCGTAGGGCCATCAGAAACCATTTCTTTCGAGACATCTAGGTCGCGGAGAGCTGTCATCACTTCCTGTTGGGTAAAATGAAGCATAAACGGCGAATATCGTGGTAGAACATTCTGGAAGCTTCCTGGTGCGGTAAGGGCGATGTTGAAAGCATGAAACAGTACTTGAAAGAAGCTCGCAAAGAGGTTCGCAGCCTCCTAAGTGTAGTTGCATACGTTGTACCCATAACTGACCGTTTTCGATCTGACTATTTGATTGTTGCGTCCTCGCTATTTCTTCTTAAATTATCGACGGGTTATTATTTAAGTTCGATTGCAGGTTATCCAGGTATTTTCAACAGGTGGCTGGAGTCACAGGTGGGTGAATCTACAAGATAAAGCAGTTTCCTGTTTTCGGCAGATTCCTGTTTTCAGCAGAGTCTGTAGCGGAGAACCGCTTACGTACTTTCCTTAACCTGTTACGCAAGTTTTTTTTAACTCTACAGTCCATCGGTTTTCTGATAACATCTCGTTAAATACCACGGTGACGAAGGCCCTCTCGATTGGGCTATTCCAACAGTTTGTCGTAGAACAGGATAACATTGGTGGACAGAATTTTCATGGAGGTAATCCTAACTAACACGAACAGAGCTTAGAATTGAAAGAAGTGAAATCGCAACGCTTAAAAGTCCAGATACATAATGTCCGGTTCAGGAGGAATGGGGAAACAAAAACAGTTAACGTCGATTTGCAGAACTAACGATGGATGATGCTCATCAATAGGAAGAAGTGGTATAACTGTTGCTGAGCTGCTGGAGTTGCACCAGAGCCACAAGTCGAGCTGAATCAGCAAGAGCAACTACTTGCTCGCTAAATGCATTTGTGGGTAGGTCCGTTGATGTCATCATCAAAACTCCACTGCAGATGAGAGATTATAATCATCAAGCAGCAGGATGATATCAAGAATGGAAGATGGTTCTGAAAACATTTTGAGAGCAGCAGGGGCGTGGATGGTATACAGCATTAGACGCAAAATTCCTGTCTAGTTAGAATCCGCAATCACTTATTGAGGTGCAACAGAAAGTGGCCGCTGTAAGAATTCCTTTTTACAGCGGTTTCATTGTAGGCGCCCACTTTCGTGGTATACATTTCATGGTGTTTCGTGCAGTCAAAAGTTATTCCAGATGGAAGCCGAGTGAGAAACAAATTCGGCACACCCTATCCAACGTGGTCCACAATAAAAATCGCAAAAATGCTTTGAAAATCGCCAACCAACCGTGTATGATGCGTGCTCAAATATTTCAGGGAGCGAAAAGAGCGTGGATCAAGCGTCTCAGGGTAGCGCGTCCCAGTGGAACATACAGACTGGCTGTAAGCGGAACCAGAAGGTGTTGAGAACCGCTCTAGAGCAAACCCTGATTATCAGATAATGACATTGCACAAAAATACGCTGCTGTTCGCAGTTCTGTTCGAAGAATTCCGTTTGCGAGCAGGATATCGTTCATATCAGAGCCAGCAAGCAACCAAAACATAACGTTGAAACAAAGTTTCGTCACCAAAACTCGCTGAGCTCGGAAATTGTGCCAGCAGTATTTTGACGAAGTACCAAGGGGATGCCTACCATCGACGTCAAAATGGATTTCAGACAG